>JANHZT010008300.1:83867-101353 GCA_032468215.1 Stegonotus admiraltiensis | reverse complement strand
CCCCCACGGAGTGGAGAGTGTCCAAAAAATACACCCATTGCGACTTCAAGAATGTGATTATTTATATCCATTTAAGAGTCATTGCTATAAAAGGACTTTTTAATGTGTGGCAGGATCATACTGAATCTATAACACAATAGGGGGTTGAGTTCTTCATGGTTTTCAAAGGAAACTACTGTGTAACAATCCCCCCTCCCTCTATAGCCCACTGGATAATGCAGCATCCTGTTGATTCTTTTTTTTTTCACTGATTAGATTTTTAAATTATCACAAACATAACTTTAGACAAAAAAAATACTTAAAAGTTCATTTCAGAAAATGTCAGACCTAACTGTCCTGGCACAAAAGAACGACTAGTGGCCAACATATTCCATGAATGCTATGAATAATAATCATTTCTTTACCACACAATAAGCACATTCAGTAACTAAAGAGCTGGAAAGCTCTCTGCCTGTCATGGATCTGGCCCTGTTCTTTTACTTAAGAAATTCCTCCCTTTGTCATTCCATCCGTTTTCCCCAATATCAATATTATAACAAGTTTCTGGCTTTAGATCATGAACATATTGTCTGTTCGTATGTACTGTATAGAGGAATCGGGGCAAAAGAGATTGCAGTATTTTTAAGGTGAAATGCTTGATTTCTTGCTGGCTTTTTATCTTCTACATTGGGATAAAAGGGTGGGATGGACAATTCAAGAACTAAATGCAACCTTTTGTGTTGAAGCCAACTGCCCACTTCACTCTGGAGATGATCAGAACTATTTCTTGTTAGAGAGAAATCTGAGCATGTTCAAAGAGAGTCCTTTATGCTCTGGCCATGTGCCACATACTTTAATTCATAGCTGATGCACTAAATGAGTTAACTAGCAAAGAGTTTTTCATTAACTCACTTGGCAGCCATATATTTAACTTTTAAGAGGACAGAATACCTCAGTAGGAACATTTAGCTATTCAGTTACATAGTTTTGGAATTAGATTTGTTTTAAGCTATTTCCTCATACGCCTTTTCTTTAATTTCAGGCAAATGTGTGTGCAATGGGTGAGGCAATGTACCAGTAGTATTGTTCAGCAGCTTTTTGTATATGCAAGCAATAATTTAATAGAAGACTTGTTCCTTGAACTTCTGGGTTGCTAGTCCCCTTTGTTTACTAGCACTGGATTACATTTACGATTACATATTATGGAATTAGTAAAAGTATTTTAGAAAAAGTAACATCGACCTTAGGGTAAAGCCTTCATATTTGGTTGCCTTCATGTTTGACAGCATAGCTTGCTTTGTGTGCTTATTTGTAAATCAAGTTGTGGTTGTGCTCTTGAAAGGAAATCTGCTGAAATTTGGTGGTACAGACTTCTGAGTATATATTGAGTCAGCTTGCATAAATTGATTCCTTTTGTGATGCAAAAGGAAACTTGTCTTGACTGTCCATGCATCTGAAAAAAATCTCTCTTGTTTTTGCTCAAAAGTGAGCAAAGGAGTTAGATGGGTTCAAAGATCTATTCACAGCATGTTTAACTTGAAATAATTCCCTCTTGCCTTTTTTTTGAAGTTACATGCATTGAATTGGCAGCTGAAACTATAGTCAATTCCCTGGACTACTCAGATAGAATAGAATTCTTTATTGGCCAACTGTGATTGGTCACACAAGGAATTTGCCTCCCATGCATAAGCTCACAGTGTACACATAAACAGCAAGTAATAGGTCATAATAAAGTAATAGATATAAGCTCTATTGAGTTGGAGGGATCTTACTTCCAGATAACTGCATTTTTCTCAAGTACATTGAATGAAAGTCCTAAATATCATTCCTCTACATCCTTACCTGGGAGTAAGTCTAACTTTAAGCACAACAGGTCTTATTCAGGACAGATAATTGTATGAAATTGCATTGTACCTTATTATTTCAAACAATTACAAGGTGGTCAAAGTCCAAATGCTCTTTGGAGTGAGCAGTGGCAAACAACAGTTGCTTTTTGCTTTGCTGGTATTGCAACTGGAAAACCGAAGCATGTCTGGAGTGATACTCCGGGGGTGGGGGTGTATCAGTTGTGGTCTTGTGTTTGTGTCAGTTTGTATTTTATGCCATGAGTGTGTTCTGGAAAAAGCCCAAAGAAATCAGGCTAATCAGGCAGAAGATGGTTACGGAACATCTATTTTGAGCTGGGCTTATAGCTGTAAGGGCTGCCTGTACCTGGGAAGGAAGGAAGAAAGGCCACCCCCTGTTTTTGTTTCTTCCCCCCTCACACACAACCTTTCCAACCGCTTGTTGCTGTGTGTGTGTTAGTCGACAAAAGGGAGGAGGCAGCAGTGAGGCAAAGAGAGGAGGAGTCTCCCTGGCCAGGCGTCCCTTCTACTCAGTTGTTTTCTTCCCTTTTTCATCTCACCAGACGTCACACAGCCATGTAACTGTAATACAAGAAGTGAAAGAGGCTGAGAGAACAGGCTCAACTTCTAACCCTGAACAAAGGCAAAAAGGATTTGTCAAGGCGCTACCTCTCTCCCTCTTTCCCCCGCCTCTCCCCCCCCTCAAAAAAAAGAAGTGGAGGTGGAGAAAAGCTACTGCCTGGGATAATCAGACCAGGCTCGCTTTCTGTGGGAGGAGAAGCCAGCTCTCGAGGTTACAGGGCTGTCCTGTTGGATTATGTGGGGCTCTGCCTGGAGAAGTCCTGACTCTGAAGGTAATTGCTTCTCTGTGTTCAACTTTGGTTCGGTTATTGTTGAAGGCAAGGCAGAAAAGGGAGCGTTGTAAGGGGTGATGGCATTTCAGGATCTAGGGGAAGGAGAAATATGTGTCATATGTTTGTGTGTATGTGTATCTGTAAATCTCCATGCGAATTATGGGATGGCTCATCATTCCAGGGCAACTGGGAGGCTTTCCTTCTGTTGTTGGAAAGGGGTTTTGTGTTTTTTTTAAAAGAAGACCATCTCAGATCTTCAGGAAATATAACTTTAGCAGAAATCCAGATGTGTTTCTTGGGTGTGATATTCAGGCAGCCCAGCCCTAGCTTAACAAAAGAGGCAGGGATGCAACCTGAATTCCAGTTCTCATTTCATTTCTTGTTTTTAGTTTAAGGCGGGTGGAGGCAGTTCTGCATTTTGATTCCACTTTGAATCGGAGAAAAATCACTAATGACCTGCTGTCCCTTAGAAATTTTGGTGAAATTGGGGTTTTTTTGCACACTATTTGCCAGGATTTTATGGCCTTTAAGAGTTTTAAAGTTGAAATATGGCTTTAAATATTCAAGCAGAGTAAACAAGAACTACACTGAAAGCTGCAACAGATAAAATAGAATAAAAGTAATATAAACCATGATAAATACCATTCTGAAATATAAGCATTTTATTAAATATGAAGCCATTATTTTTTTCATTGTGTGTGCATTTATGGGAGGAGGGGAAAAAGCCTGTTTAGCAAGGTTTACTTCCTTTTCTGTCAATAGAACATTTAATTGAATTATATCAAAATCAGAAAGGTGCCTGTTGAAACTTGTATATATATAATTGAATGCTTTTCATCAGATTGCTGAGACAGGAGAGAAATGATATTTATGTTTGGCTTTTCTAATAAATTAGAAAGCAGGGCTGCATGGGAACACTTGTTGTATAATTAGGATTACAGCCCAGTTACTCAAGAAGACATCTTTAGTTTTAAAAGAATAACTGCCATAGCCATCTTGAGTAAGCTGTGAGTAATAAAAGTGTTCTTTGGTTTTGTTTGTTTTACTTTGAGTCATTAGATTGGGCATAACTTTATTTAGGCATAGACAACATGAAAGCTCCACCTAGTAAATCTGCTTATTCATTTGAAGGATTTTAATTGTTGAATTTGTTAGCTCAGTTTTCTCCTAACTGGCACCTCCACATATGTTGAATTTTGGCTGGGAATGCTTGGAAATGAAGTCCAACTCATCTGGATTGATTATTCTGCATTGAAAGGATTAAAAAAAAAAGAATCTGAATATTTTGGGTTTATTTAAAATATAACTTCATGAGTTTAAATAAACCTTAAATGCAAATTGACAATAGAAGATTAAGGATATTTAGAAACTTCTTGGGGATGCCCTTGAGAATGCCCATACACACAGACTGTTAAAAATATAAGAAGTCTGCTGAATCAAATCAAAATCTAGTCTAACATCCTCTTTCCCATGGTGGCCAACCACATGATTCTATGTGTGCCCCATGAAAATTCTGAATGCTTACTTAAAATAACTTGCATTATGTTTTGCTATACTGCATTTGAATATGGTGATTCTATAACCAGGGAAGGCCATGTATGTACATCAACATCTTTGCACTTGAACACTGTCCTATGTGGTGCCATCTTGAAATTCCCATTATTAAAAATACTTTAATTTTTAAAATTAAAATGAATGATTGGGAACTCTTATGAAAACTTTGAACTTCTTCTGTCATTGATTTTTTCCAGAATGCTCTTGTGTGTCTTGAGAAGTACTTGGACAGCACAGATGGTCAGCCATTAGGCCTGCTTTCATATACAGCATATCTAACCACACAAAATAAAAATGTAAGGAAGAGAGGGGTGTACCTTATTATTTCTAATCCTTTAGAGAAGGTTTAGAATAGGAATTGAGTAATTGGGAGCAGTGTTTTGGCTACTTTAAGATAAGTGGACTTCAACTCCCAGAATTCCCTAACCAGGCATATTAGCTGCGGAATTCTGGGAGCTGAAGTCCATGCATTTTAAAGTTGCCCAAATTGAAAAACACTGAATTGGGATGATCCAGAAGAAAAACTTTGCATGATTCAGGGAATAAAAAGAAGAAGCAGTGACATCAGATCTGGGCAGGTTTACAGTGGGAAAAGGGAGAGCCAATACCTAGAAGGGACATTGGATGAGTGATCTTGAAGCAGAGAGAAAAAAATATATGACTAAATTGATAGAATGTGCCAGGACTGTGTGGGATCTGAGAGTTTGTGAAGGCGATCTTGAATATGACAACTGTAGAAGCAGTAGTAAGCAGAGGCAGAAACTGGTAGTTTTCTCAGAACGAAGAAGCAAGGGCTGTCCTTTCTTCAGTATTATTTTTATTTTGTCTAGGGTTTTTTTTTGCTTGTTTCTGAAAATTTCATCACTGTAGATAGTATAATAACATGTCTAGGTAGGGCACATAAAGTCTTAGCAGCTCTTCCACTCATAATGTAATTGTTACAGCATTTTAAGGAAACAGGAAAAAAGTAAAAACACAAGGTCATGGAGAGGCTTATCAAGACAAGGAGATTGATAGATTGCCTGTCATTTTTATAGGTAGGTCGTTCCCCCACTCAAAGCAGAAATTCCACAATTGTAGCCACATTTAAGTAGATGTGAAACCCTACTTTAGAATTGTGCCTGTTCAGTACCTATTCAGAGGAAATTCTTGAACTGATTTATTTAGCATTTCTGTTTGGAGAGTTTTACTGCAAAAAGAAAACCGACAAAAGCAAGAATGTGTTTGCATTAAAGTTCAGCCAATTTTAATATCTCGGAGGAGTAATTTTTTAGAGCAAGTTTTATGTATAGGTTTCTGTAGGATTAAAGGTCAGCTATTCAGTACTACCGATGAAGGGGGCATTTTTGCCTGATAATGCTGATTGGGGAGCAGGAACCAGATGTTCTTTTTCAACTCCTACACTACTCTGGTGAGCCTCTGACTTGTTCTGCTCCATTGCAAGAAGTAGTGAAGGTTTCTGCATCTCTATCACCAGAAGTATGAGGAAACTGTCCTGCAGATAATTCTGACATACAAGAAATTCCAGGAAGTTTTAGATCACCCTTACTTTAAGTATCATTAGCTTTACCCGATACATAAGCATTCTTGATTCATAAGCATTCTTGATTCCCTGCATATTTTTCCAAGTAGAACTTGTTGCCTACATTGAAATATTCCCTGCCAATTGCATACAGTTAACTGTTTATGTTTATAATAAAGCTGATACCTTGGAAAGAATTGTGGGATTTTTTTGGGCATATGTTTTATTAAGAATGTTTGAACAATTATAAAAAGAGAAAAAAAGAAAAAAGAAGAAAAAAGAAAAGAAAATATATCAAGCAATGAATAAATGGGGAATTTACAAGCATCATAGAATTACTGTAGGTTGAAAAAAGTTCTCAGTATTCCTTGGTCTCCTTGGTTTAATTGCATACAGTTAACTGTTTATGTTTATAATAAAGCTGATACCTTGGAAAGAATTGTGGGATTTTTTTGGGCATATGTTTTATTAAGAATGTTTGAACAATTATAAAAAGAGAAAAAAAGAAAAAAGAAGAAAAAAGAAAAGAAAATATATCAAGCAATGAATAAATGGGGAATTTACAAGCATCATAGAATTACTGTAGGTTGAAAAAAGTTCTCAGTATTCCTTGGTCTCTTGCTGAAGTTCGGAGAGGAGAAGGGAGGAGGGAAAGAATTTTAAGCTTGTGTCAATCACAAATGAAGACTATAAATGCACTCTTAACAACCTGCTACTGTTGGCCAGATCTAGGTTTCTAGGCAGTTGCTATAATGGGTGCCTTGATATTAAAACTGCTAAGTGGCTGTGATTGCTCATTGCATTTAGCTACAGGTTTTATAATCATTTCGGGACTGGTGGGCAAATTTAAAATTTGGAAAACATTGTGAATGCTGTGCTGGAGCAACTTGTCCATTGATACAATAGTTATCATAGGACATCGTTTTAAAAGGCTCATTTTCTAGAATTTTAAAAGTTACATTGCGGGATGCTTCTCTGGTTCTCCCTGTTTTGGAGGAGCATTTGACCACACAAACCAAATGTTTGGTTCACAAACATATTTTTTGAAATGAAGGTGATTCTGTAGTTCGTTGTTTTCTGTTACAGTACACCGGCTTCCCATATCGTAATTAACTATTATTATTAGTAGTACTATATTAGTATATGTTTAGATAAGCAAAAAGCTTGGCATGTGTAAAATAAGGTTTTCTATAGACACATTGGTTATATTGGATGATACCATAACTGGGTTCCCACTGTATGCTTTAGTTAAAACCAAACTGCATTGTGACAGTGCAGTGCCTAAACCCAACCAGTGAATAATGCTTCATTAAAAAAAAAAAGAGCTCGGCATCATGATGTCCAGATGCCAGTAAAATTTATGAAGGCTACTGATCAGTGCAACACAATTAAAACCACAGATCAAAAACAATTATGCAAAAATGCTTCCTTTAGCCCTTTTGTGGCGCTGTTTTCATTGGCTAGATGAGAATGCCAATCGCTTGATGGGCTTTTCAGTCAGTGGAATAGTGCAAGAAAATTCAGAACTCTTGTTCCCGAGGAGAAAAAATAGTTTTTCACTACTTTTTCACTACCTTTTCACTACCTCAGATATAAACACCTGCTAAAATAAATAATATTATATTCTAACTTCTGTTTGACTTCCGACTCTTCCATGCATGTATTCTTACAGTACTTATGGAATCAGGAATGGGTGTGAATCTTTGGGGCCTGTCCAAATGGTCATTGGATTTTTGAATATACTTCTGGATGTCTTCCAATTGAATGAGTATCAGGAAACCTAGTGTGTGCTCATGCACATTGCTGTATGCAAATAGGCTCTTTTTTCTGACTTGGATTATCCAAATAGATTATTTCTCTGAATACCCAAATAACGCAATCTTGCTTGCTTCTCCATGCATATAGTACTTGGTGTCCCATGGAAGACTGAAGAGTGAATAGCTCTTTTGTTGTTAACCGTTATGTTAACTGCCAGTTAATGGCACAAGCTTCTGTTGTGTTGGCATGTAATCCCATTTTCCTCAAAGTAGTAAGCCAGTTTGAGATCTGTTTGTTATTTTATTGACACTTGTCTTCTATTACCATCTAAGGACAGTAGTGTCTGTCTATTTTAGTCCTCTAAGAATTGGTTCAAATATCATGACAACTGTTTTAATCATGGCAATAACTGCTCATCTGAGTATTTGTGCAAGCATCATCACATGATTACAGTACATATGTAAAAGACTGGGCAGGGCAATAGAAACCATTGACACACAAGAAGCTGCTGCCTTTGAAAAAATTGAAATAGGCAGAAAACACAGAAATGCATGGAGTACTGGAGAACAAAGAATCCCTTGGAAAGTATTTTGTTTTAGAACGGTTGGTAAACTACTTCTTAAAAATATTCTTAACATTAGTTTATGCTTCAGAGATCTCTTAGAGGCAAAGTTTAACGATAGCAACATTATCAGTGATAGTTCACTCCTGCATTATGAGTGGATTTCTAAGTAAGCAAATATTTGGTGTATTTAATATTAGAAAAGTACTTTCAAATGTTGCAAAATTTCAAATATCTTAGAATATTTAGAGCAGGAATGTAATTTAGAAATGTACAAAGTACCAATATTGTTTCTAATAGTTCCTGTTCCATATTCTTCATCAGGTGAAATAATGTAGTGAATACTTGAACATTAAATATGTAATTAAGAAATACATATTGAAAATATTTTGCAGGTTTGTGTCAGTTCATTGTGCAGAATAGTTTGTCCTGTCCTGAATGGATTTTGTACTTTGATTTCCATTCCTGGAGATAGAATGTAGTTTGTCATATTTGTATTTGGTGCTGTTCAAATATCAGAGTAAAATATTTTTTTTCAGACCAAGAAACTCCAGCCCATTACACCCCAAAGCTTAGTAAGATTAGAATGATATTAAAATCAGATGAATGGAACTAAATATGAACTTGAATTATGCCAGCCATGGTTTGAGTTTTATTATCAGATAATTGTTACTTGGCCTTAGTTGTGATCTGGAAGTGGTCTCTAATTTCACACTTAATATAAATCATAATTTTAACCGTAGTTCTAGAGTAGCCACAATCAATAACTGATGACTATAAGCTGGCTTGAATACAGCTGGTTTAGATAAATATACCACATTTGTATATTTTGTCTGAATTCAGTTGTTTTGTCAACTTTATCGTATTACTGTGCATGATTTATTATGGAATTCCAATGTCTTTGTATTTTCAAACTGTAATGTAATTTTATATTTGATGGATTTTTGTATTACCAATATAGAACTGGATGAACTCTTTGGGGAAAAGTGAGATAATAATCAAGTGTGCTTCTTCATATTGTCTTTATTAAATTCAGTATTAACAATCATGTGAAGTCCTCTTCAGTATTTATTCATAAATACAGAAAAATGCTGCTAAAATTGTTAAACCCTGTTCTCTAAGCCTTGTGACATCTCTTTATCGTTTTGAGCCTCTAGGAAAGTAACAAAGACAGTTGGAGACAAAAATTTAAATTACAGAAGAGCAATTATACTCTGCTTTTTACAGGGAAGTGAATATAAGTTCATTATGTCTCCAGAATTCTTAATACATCTAGTAATATTATAAATAGCCCGACCCCAAAAGAACCCCACTTCTCAAAAAAGGCCCCAAACCCTATCCTCATTCCCTTTAATATTATTATTTTACTATTATGTCCCTGTGGTCTTTGGCCTCTGAAAATTATTTTTTAGAATTAGTAGGTATACATGTTATTTCTGTCTTATATGATATGCTTAATGAACCTTATCCACTGAAGTAGCTTTTTTCTTATTATTTGATGTTTATATGTATCTCTTATGAATGTTTGAAAACTTTCTGAAGATTTCTGTAGGAAAGAGAAAGGATGTTGAGCAGTATTAGCCTTAATTCCAAGACTAGACGTCAAAATAACACCTGGAAAGAACATTCTTGTCCAAACCTGTGCCTTTAAATTTGTGAATTCTTCCTCTACTTGAAAACATGTTCGGCTTCTACCAGAGACTGCAGTATTTTGTGAAAAGAAAAGTATCTAATACTAGTATTCTTCTTTGGTAGCATGAAAATGCTTGACAACGTTCAATCTTCAAATGGCAAGTGCGTTTCTGTTGTTTCTGTGTTTGTGCACTTCAATTTAAGCGAGACTGTGAAAAGCATTCTTTTTCATTCATTACAGGAGCTATTAATCACTACTGTAATGTATTGTTTGTCATTGTGAGCTGAGAACTTCTCCAATTCTGAACATTACTCAATATTTTTTTCCTTTGGATCTGTGCTAAAATAAGAATTAAAATGGAGAGTTACAAATGCCTCTGAGGGAGCATTCATACCATTATTGCTTTTGTAAAGCTCTGAAGTTACCTCCACGCTGTGGCCTGCTATTTAGAGTTGATTTAGAGATGGATTGCTAGAGTGTCCACCAAGGTGTATATACTAGTATTTTTAATTCTTTGTGGGTACATCTGGTATAATTATCCGAGATGTAAGAAATGGATTCACATATAGCCTGTCTTTCATCTGACATTTGTGCCCTGCAATGTCAGTAAGGTTGGATATATTTGGATGAGATGGAACTAAACTTCTGCTAAGGTCATTAATGGCAATCTTTTCTTCAGTGATAGCTGGAGGACTGCAATCTTCCATGTTAATAGAAAGAAAATGTTTGACTGCATTTGGAAAATGAATGGCTGGACAGTAAAACCCAACCGAAAGGGCCATTTATTTGAGCCGACGTCTTCAGTATAAATATTTGTACCTTGCAGCAACATTCCTTTTTCAAAGCAGACATCGCACATATTGTAAATGTTTATACATTTTCAGTGCTAGGTTAAAGCTGTTAGGATTCAAGTTGTAGCAAAATTCTGATTTCTGCTTGGATTTCTCATTCTGAGTTGCTCATCTCTGATTTTTTCGCTATTCCATTGGCATATCAGTTTTGCTTTACTGCAAATATTAGGCATGGACATGACATACTACTTATAAAAAAGGTACTTTGGAACTTGCTTCAAAATAAGAGTTCCAGCTGCAAACTTCTTTGTTTCTTATCCCTCTCCACCTATCTTTTATTCAAATTTTCCCCAATGTTGGTCCACTGTAGGTTTCAATTCCTTCAGTTGATGGCTTAGTCAATTTGCAAACTATTAGTCTTGCAAACTATTTTAATATCTCACCTATATTAATCCAGTCAGCGTCCTAGAAAACTGCTGGGAAATGTTAGAAGTTATAATCCATATAAATAAATGAAAGGTGATCAAGCTGGGGAAGGCTGTTTTACTCATTGCAGCTAGCCTAGTTTTTCAGGGAGAATATATATTTATATAGTCCATGGCTGTATTTTTGTTGCTGTGTAAGTGCTTAATTAGGTATTTGACATTTAGCAAGTATCTGCCTAATGGTTCACTGAACCTTACTTCCTCCTTCAGCCTTGGTAATCTTTGGGAGTTAAGATCTGAATAGAATACTTGTACAAATACTTCAGTTGTAAAGATATTTCAGTTGCTTTCTGTTATATGCCTTTCTCCCATCCATACTGCTCCATCAGCACTGACAGGGTTTTTTTATTATTATATTATTATAGCTAGTTTATCCTTGCATTTTTGGATTACAGTTAGACTTGTTTATGCCAGGGATCAGAAGATACACATTCATGTGTTTTGAGATGTGCTCAGTGCAAGGACAAAGGAGGAAATGTGTGTAAAAGCTGCCAAATAACTTATTACCCAATAGGTTTGTGCCAGTAATGTTTTGTTCTTTGCAATTTGTGGATTTATTGCTTCTTAGTTGTGAGATAATACAGAGAACATTATGTCTTGCAAGCAGGTTTAATCTTGCCTGTTTCATCCAGTGGTGTTAACAGTATAAAATTGGTTGCATCCAGAGTAAGCTTTTTGTTTTAATATAAACATCCTCCCTTCCATCACGTGTGATTCTCCTGTGTTTTCCACAACTTCAGTTTCCTCCTCCCCCTTTTAATGCAGCAACTTTGTTATGGATGTAAACTCAGCCTCTGTCTAATCGACAGGACCCATTGGAAGAATGAATAGGAGTTTATTTATTGATTTATTTGTATCCTGCCTTTATTATTTTTACAAATAACGCAGGCTGCATATATAGCTACACAGCTTTCTCCTCCTATTTTCAAATGGCTTTTTTTCCCTACTCTGAAGCATCTGGAAGATTCAGAGCTATTTGTTTGATTTAAATGTTTGCAGCAGATATTATTTTAGCTTTGAATTTTTAAAATATTATAATAGGAGTCTATTAACATAGGAAGGGGAGGTAATGCATTATACTTTTCTTATCCCCAACTTAACTCTTTCCATTGTGTGTTTTGTGTCTTAATATGCAATTGTAGCTTTATAAATTCAGGGGCTTTATTTATTTTATTTGTAATATAAGAATTGTGGAACATGCATGTACCCTCTAGATGAAAAACTGTCCCATTCAAGATAGATGGGAACCTTTTGAGGTTTTATTGCGCTCAGCTAAAGGGGAAATGCAAGAACATAGCAGGTCATGAGAGAAAGCCCCCATCTTACTGGCAAATCTTTGCCTATCTTGCTCGAAGAAGCAATTCTATACCTCTTCCTTTCTTCCTTACACTGATCTTCTCTGGGTTACAATTAGATGAATAATGTGGTTGCAAATTAGTAGTGTGTAATAAATTCTCTACTGTATAAAAAGTTGCAAGATGTTTTATTATGAGTTGCATTAATTGGATTTAAAAGAAAACATTTGTCAAACCTATTCATTTGCATTGGTATCAATAAGATAATGCTTTGTCAGTCCACTCTACATTTATGTTGATAAATCTGTTGGCTCATGAAAATTAAAACATGTTTTGTTAATTTCGAGTGAATAATTTAGAACTTAAAGCCATGCATGGGAATGGAATTTAACATTGAGCACAGCTTTCTCATTAGTGATGTGAAACCTTCAGTTAACAAAACCAGAAAACATTTTCTTGTCTTCATTTTGCATTCTAAGCAGCTTATGAAGCCACAGTTTTGGGGTCACTGTGGAACTCGGTAGGATTTCTAAATAGTTACTGGATGACATTTTTCACAATCCTTTATGTTGTGTGCTTAAATAAAATGATATAATTTTATCCTTTGGATTTTAAAGTTAGAACAATTTTCAGTCTTGTGTTCCTAGTGCAGTGCTGACTAGAGAGCAAATGTAGTTGTAATACTTAGCTATTTTTAGCAGTCAGGCTTGTTAGTATTGTTGAAAACAAAGGCAAATATTTAGCTAGTCATGGGAATATCTAGAAGCAGGAAACTTGGAACTGCTAAAATGATGTGGTCATTTTGTCTCATAATTTGGGTTAGGGTTTTTTTTATTGTAATTAATGTTTCATGCTACATTTGTTTTAAATATAGCAGTATCTCCAAAAAAAGAGGATACCATTTGGTATCAGATAGATCTGAACATCTCTTTGGAAAAAACAAGGTATTTCTTAACATAGTTTTATTAGGTTGAAAGGGGACAAAATCATAATGATTTCAGTAAGGGAACCGGATTAATTTTAGCTTTCAATTCATGGTATTTCTGATAAAGAATAAGAAACCAGAAGTAATTATTTTTGTAAGGCTGAACTGATGTTTATATCGATAACTATAATTGATACTATTAGCAATTAGCGATTCCTTTTTGATATAATACTTCTGTCAGAGTGTATATTTTTGGTGCCTGGTTCTCTTGCATTGTCTTCTTTGAGCTATATTTCCATTTTCTGCAGAAAATATTTTGTCAGCTTGCCTGATGCTGCTCATTGCTGATGACCTTCTATACATGCTACCTTCCCTGACCTGTGCTCTTAACATACTACCTGTGCATCTCTTATTATGCATTTTAGCTAACCCTTGATATTCTAGGGATGTTTGGTTTCAGCAGAGACAAGTGTGACTGTTGGACTTTGGCAATTTTCCACTAACCAGCCAAGCATACAGCATTCTTTTCACTTATAGAAAGTGTACTATGGACATTCTGTTAATGTTCATTCCTCAAGCAGTTGGAATGTTTGGGAACATTTTGTGATACTGAACTCAGAGTCAGTTTCAGAAGCCTGGGTGCTGCAAGTACGGTATAATATACATTGCTACTATTTCCACTGTGGAAATTCTTTTTGTCAGATTGCAATTCTTGATATAGCTGTCCTATAATTATACTTTTCCTTGGTTCATCTAGAAATATAATACATACAAGCCATGCCTGTGGTATTATTAGTATTTTGGATGTATTGAGATAAAGGCTTATGGAAAAGAAATGCTTCTATAGTTCTTTGTTCCTTTTGATTTCCAGGCATTTTATGAATTCAGAGTTTATTCTTGTGCAAGTCTTGTTTAACTATACCTAGATCAAAGTGGCATTAGAAAACACCCTGCGACTATACTTATTCTCACATTTAACTCTTTCTTCCTTGAAAAGGATGATGGAGGATTTTAAAGGATTTATCCTGTAGTATTCTATATGGTGAAATCATACTTACTCCTATTGTGTTAATACAGCTAGGTTGAAATTGGCAAATAGATTAATTAGAGTTTCCAAATGTTCTTTCTCTATGTTCTAATAATAGTGTGATTGCATTTCAAGTTGTGTAATAGATCGGTAACTACAGTCATAATCTGGGTTGAATGAGTAAGCATCTTTTAATTTGTTTTACCCAAAATACATTGTTTTGTAAACTATTTAAAAGCCTTAGCAGCTTTCTTCTATGAATTACTGGTATGCCATGGAAAATATGAGAAGACTAGTATTAAGTGAGTGTTCTTAATACATTAATATATTTCGGGGACAAGAGAGTAATGGTTCAAAAAAATATTTTTTATTCAGAGTGTTAATACTTTACTGTTTTAAAAGGCTATTCTTGGCTAACTATAAAAAAAAATAAGAAAATGCAAAATCAGTTTTACTTTTAAAAACATATAATTGAAATAATACACCAAATAAACAAGCAGTGGCAGTAAGAACTATCTGTAGCTAAAGAAATAAAAAATAAAAACACATCCAATTAAAATAGCAATAGCACTTAGACTTATATACCGCTTCACAATCCTCTCTAAATAGTTTACAGAGTCAGCATATTGTCCCCAACAATCTGGGTCCTCATTTTACCAACCTTGGAAGGATGGAAGGCCGAGTCAACTTTGAGCCGGTGAGACTTGAACTGTTGAATTGCTTGCAGTCGGCAGACTTGGTCTGCAATACTGCATTTTAACCACTGCATCACCATGGCTCTTGAGTTGAAAATGATTCAGTTCAAAGCAAGAATATGTGGAGAATACTCTGAAGGAGGAAATATCTTCTGATCTAAAGAAGGGTTGGTAGCTTGATGCCTTTCAAATAATTTGCACTACAATTACCATACTCCTTTGCTATCTTAGATAGTGTGACATGGGACTTGAAAATCAAACTATTAGGATGGTATCAAATGGTCTATATTCAATTTAAAATATTGTTTATATTTTAGGGAATCAGAATGATCATTTCTAGTTTGTTTATCTACTTGTAGAACAAGGAGGAGCAAAGAAAGAGTAAATGGCTGCAAGCCCTAGCAAGTTATGAATACGTGGTAGGCAAGAAACCTTCATTTACTGTGCAGTACAGCCACAACTGTCACCTATATATATGGTGGTCTCTCTGCTTTCAGGAGGATCTTTACACCTTTCTACATTGCAGTCACTTGACTTCTGTTGAACTACAGGTAGTCCTCTACCTATGACTACAATTGAGCCCAAAATTTCTGTTGCTAATTGTGATGTTTGCTAAGTGATTTTACCACCTTGCTTGCCACAGTTGTTAAATGAATCACTGCACTTGTTAAATTAGTTAGCTGAATCTGGCTTTCCCAATTGGCTTTGCTTGTCAGAAGATTGAAAAAGGTAATCACATGACCCCGGACACTGCAACCATAATAAATAAAGAGCCTTGGTAGTACAGTGGACTAAAACACTGTTATTAACATCTGGTGCTTGCCATTACTGCAAGTTCAAATCTCACCAAGCTCAAGGTCGACTCGGCCTTCCATCCTTTCTAAGGTGGGTAAAATGAGGACCCAGTTTGTGGGGGCCAATAAGCTGACTTTGTATAAATATACAGAAGTATGAAGGCTGTTGCTTAACGCATTGTAAGCCGCCCTGAGTCTCCGGAGAAGGGTGGCATATAAATCAAAGCAAAAAAAAATAAAAAATGAATCAGTAGCCAAGTGTCTCAATTTTGATAATGTCAGGGGTGTCAAACTTGATCCCGTCGCAGGCCGCGTTGGGATTTTGTTTGCCCTTGGGGGGCCAGGGTGGGCATAATCTGGTCATGGTGGCTGACTGGGTGAGAGTGGCCGGGCCTGGGGCGGCAGGGGCTGGTCCCTCACCATGTCCAGGATGTTTTGCGGGCCAACCCCACAGCCTGTCGTGGACCAGATCTGGCCTGCAGGCTGCGTGTTTGACACCGTTGGGTAACATGATGCCGCAATGGTTGTAAGTGTGAAAAATGGTCACAAGTCACTTTTTTATTGCCGTTGTACCTTCCAGCGGTCACTTAAAGAACTGCTGTAAGTTACGGATTACCTGTGTGTGGAAATGAAATATGTTGTGTAAATGCTGTTTAACTCCTGGTGGCTGATTTGTCTTAGTGCCATACTTCCAGGAATTCCCTAGCATTTCTGGATTTAACTTGATCTAGGATGCTCACAGTTTCCCAGTTGAAACTATTGTTAAATCTTTCCATGTACAGCATTGTGAAATTAAGGAAATTGCATCATGTCTCCTGACTGCTACTTGTTCATAGAAGCACTCAGCAAGTGTTTTGTTGTATGTTAAGGATTGCTCTTGATTTTTTTCTTTCTGGGCTATTTGTCTTTTGGTTTCCTTAAAATGATTTCGAGGGCTTTAGTTGGTTTATGTGCTGTGGTGATGCCCTGTGATTGTAGTAGTCTGCTGGTTGTTTCCTAGAGGTTTTTGGTTTTATGGCAGTGTTACGCTTTTCATAGTTTGTGTTATTTATGCTGAAGTGGATTAAGTGGTCAGGCAGTTTTTGACCATTTTATGGTCAAAAAGAAGAAGTGGGGTGCATGGTGGCTCAGCAGTTAAAGATGCTGAATTTGTCAGCTGGAAAGCTGACAGCCTGGGTTCGAGACCAGTGCTGCATGATGGGGTGAGTCCTATTAGTTGCTCCAGCTTCTGCCCACCAGGCAGTTCAAAAGCATGCAAGTGGGAATAGATAAGTAGGTATCACTTTGGTGAGAGGGTAACAGCCTTCCATGCACCTTGGTCATGGAACAGCAGTCATGCTGGCCACATGACAACGGAAATATCTTTGGAAAACGCTGATTCCCTTGGCTAAGAAACAGAGATGAGCAGCAATCCAGAATCTGGTGTTCTGGATTGCTGCTGTAAGTTTGTGCTTGTCGGAATAATATTCTTACAAAGGTCCTCTTCTGTGAGGTGGGCTTGTTACTTTGGCAGTGGAGCGCTTTGTTTAGTGTGTGTGGTTTTTCTAGACTTCTTTCTAATTTCTGATTTGCGGCCATTTCTTCTGCTGATGAGGATATCCAGGAAAAGGAGTATGTTGTTGTTTTCTTCTTCCTTTGTGAATCTTCTTTCTTTGAAGATGTTGATTGTTTCATGTATTTTCTCTAAAAAAGTAAAGGTAAAGGTTCCCCTTGCACATATGTGCTAGTCATTCCCAACTCTAGGGGGCAGTGCTCATCTCCGTTTCAA
>JANHZT010008300.1:53805-67327 GCA_032468215.1 Stegonotus admiraltiensis | reverse complement strand
ATATGTATTTATTTGGCTGTTCACCGCCCTGAGTCCATTCGGAGAAGGGCGGTATATAAATTTAATAAAATTCAAAAATTCAAATTCAAATTTTCAAAGCAATAAATGGTATCTTTTTTCTATTATATTTGCTTCCAGGGGGACCAATTATGCTTGGAAGAGATCTCGTGTTTAAAACAATTTTATCTTTTGTTGTCCCAGAATGGAATTTGGCTAAAGTTGAAAACAGCAGCTTCTTTCTGATCTTGACTTTTACTGGTGTGAGTAGAAAAATAAAAGTTAATAACATTAATAGGCATATTTACCCTACTTTAGAATTCCTTTCTGAAAGCAAGGAACATGGTA
Source organism: Stegonotus admiraltiensis (assembly GCA_032468215.1). Taxonomy (NCBI): domain Eukaryota; kingdom Metazoa; phylum Chordata; class Lepidosauria; order Squamata; family Colubridae; genus Stegonotus; species Stegonotus admiraltiensis. Next base: position 66,982 of record JANHZT010008300.1, on the reverse strand, counting down.
AAGCTACTAGGTTTTAAAAAAAACCAACCCTAGAGTTACTGAGAAAGAAATTCTTTTACTATATTTGTGAGTCATTTATCATATTGGGCAATCTTTCTGGAAAAATTGTATTGTGTTAGGCATATCATTCATTGTTTATGGTGGCTTTTTTCATTCTTACTGTGCAGATACTTTTCTCCCATAGGCATTTGGCCAGCAGCGAACAATGGTAGTAATAATAATTAGAACATTTCCGAATGCAACAATTCTTTACTATTTTCTGCAACACATTGGAAAAACTAACACAAATCTGTTAAGGCAAAAAATGCACTCATTGGAAAAGAAAGGGAACATTCAAAGGGTTTTCAAAATGTGGATATAAAACTAGATAGATTTTGAATATATGTTTTTGTGATGAAAGAGAAATTGTCTTTGGCTTCTTATTAACTAATTATTTATAATTATAATTCAACTGAACAATAATACATGTACTTAGGGCATCTTTATGAGCCATAAATAGTCTAGTCAATTTAATCAAGATCCTGCATGACTCATTTTGAGAGAAATAATTTTTTTGCAATATGAGAAGCTAAAATGATGCTGACCCCTTTTTAAAGAATAATATTTAACCCAAAGGTGCCCTTTAATTGCTATCTCATGAAACTTTTCCAATATAATATTTTTAGCAGCTTTTCCCAATTTAGAAACCTCCAGATGTGGTTAGTCTATAAATCTCAGAATTCCACTTAGTCCATTGCAAGTTCAGAGAATGAAATACCACAGACTTCACCTGTAGTAAAGGATAAGCACATGGATAACTTCTGTTTTTGGCACTGTCATCAACATCAGATATAATCTGTGTTGTAATGCACAATCTCATACTAGGTACATAAAAGCAAATCCTATTATGGTGGTGGATTTGTTTATTTGTTTTGGTGCCTTCATATTAGTGTTGAGTCCTAATGACTTCCTGCAGTTTCCGAGGCAAGATTTTCAGAAGTGGTTTGCCATTTCCACCTTCTTTCTAAGATTGACAGAGTATTGGCCCCAAATAACCCAGCTAATTGTGTGATTATGTGTTAAGGCAGGACTAGAATTCAGTCTTCTGATTTCTAGTCTAATGCCTTTAAATACTACACCTAACTGACTCTCCTGTTTTTATATTAACCTCCATGCAATAAATATCTTAATATCAAGGCTTGTAATCCAGTTATTTGTGTTCTAGTTAGCTGGTTTTGTTAAATATTTTGGGAACAGTCCAGGCAATGGCAGCATTTACTGTATATTTGTGTGTGTGTGTGTGGTTGCATGTGCCTGTGCCATAAATTTCCTATTTATTCTTTAGATGATCTGACCTGATTCTTCATTTGTAATAATCACAAAAAAGTGTGAGTGTCAGGCATGGGAATTACAGATTTGTAATTTCCAGTTTTCAGCTGTAGGGTTTGATGATAAAGAGTATGTGAATTATTTTCACTTGGCAGGAACAGACTGTGCCCATGGTTTATTAGGGCTGTGCTTCACTTCAGAAGTACAGAAAACTTTACCTTTTTTGCAGGTGCAAAACCTGCCACAGAAATGTGACTATTGGGTTGTAATTTGATTCTGCTTTCATTGTTCAATTAATCCATTTTACTGTCGTTCAGAAATAATAGCATTTTGGAAATATGTTTGGTAGGAGTAATATATAGAGTGGAGGCTCACACATTGCGCTAAACTCAGGGTTATTATAACTAATTTGTTGAGAGAGCTATAATATCTGCCTTCATGTTAAGTTCCAAAGTGTGAAAAGAAAAAAAAGCAGACAAAAGCTATTTTTTTCTTAGCATTTTTTATTGAAAAGTTATGAATCGAATCATAGTTTTTCTCACTGTAACTGTTTAAACAGAAGATACATGAAAAGCAAAGCATATTCCCATTCAGTGACATGCACAAGTTTATTATTTCTTTTATAAATAGGAAATTAGTTGCAGCTTTAGAATTAGGTATTACTACTATTATTTAGATAGTTGCTGTTACAAGGAAATCACTATAACAATTTTGGTGTTTTTCTTAAATTATGAAGAATTTATGTACATTATACATAAATGCTTTGGAAAAACTGTAATTCGATATAAAAATTGTCAAATGTATACATTTGGTGAGATTTGGGCTCGAAACGTTCCTAGAAAATAAGGTTTCTAATTAATCAAGTATTTAGTTTCATTTTTCTATGTTAAACTGCATGAGGCAAGGTTCTTAAAATTATTGAAGAATGAATAGTAGCGTTGGAATGGTATGTACTGGAATACTAATTTATTCAAATTAAAGAAGAAGAGAAGGAGAAGAAAGATAAGAAGGAAAATTATCCTCCATTTTACAAAACAATGTATTAGCTCACAGTTCTGTAGACACCTGTGTTGGGTGTGGCAGTCACACACACTCAGAGAAGCAACTGATATTTTTAAAAGTGACTAGGCAAATAGCAAACAGTTATACAATGGATTTTAAATTTTACAAACAGATTTGCAAATCTATAAGTGCTTTGTTTTCAGCTTTTTATTAGGTTAGACTTTAGAAACATCAAGGTAATGTTGAAAGATAAATGTACTATGGAAATCAATAAGGCTCGTTTTGAATAAACATCTTGAGGGCTCTGCATAGATGCCCTGAGATTTATATTTCAGTCTTTGATAAAAGACTTTGTTTTAAGTTACATGAGATTTGCATTTTGAAGGCTGGCCTGCAAATATAATCAGGCTTTTAGAAGATAATAAAGGGCCATGGTTGCAACAGTTGGCCAGAGGAGGGGGAGAGAGCGGGTGGGAGGGAAGGAAGGAAGAAGAGAGAGAGAGAGGGAGGGAGAGTTTGGAGAGAGTATTTGAAAATATAAGCTAAGGCAATCAAAGTGAAATGGCAAAGATGTATAGAAAATTTGCACACTTGTAGAATGGGGATTACATATAATTCTCTCCTCCCTAAAATTGCATACAAAATGACTCATAATGTTTTCAAGGGTATTATATCTAAAAGCAATGGAACAAAGGGTATTGTACCATCGTTGATGACAATTATATCACAGCAAAGCATTGCTAGTGTTACAGAAACACAGAGTGCCTTGCCTTCTGCAAGTTTATCTTTTATTTTTATTTTTATTTTGTTTTAAAGCCACCTGGTTGAAGGAAGAGACCAAGGGGTTATTAAACATTTAAGAAAGAGAGCTTTTTGGTGCAGCTGGATGTCTCTGCAAGATTAAATCACACTGGTTGAAATAATAGTCCAGCTCTTGAGATTACATGGCTGAGTTGCATAGGAAGAGGTAGATGGGTAAAGTTTTAACAAAACAAAACTAGTCACATCCACTTTCTGTAGCATGCTTTTCTCATGCTGTACATTATGAATCAGACACTAGCTTTTCTTTAACATTTGGGCCTTTTGATGTGAACTTGCCTTCTTTCTTGTGAATGTTGCATAATACGTTGCCTCATACTATAGTTGGTGATTTGATCCAGGCAAAATATCTTCTAAATTTTCTGTGAAAAAGATATAAACCTAACTGCCCTGTAAAAATAACTTTTTATTGATCTATAAAAAGATTGACACAAACATACACACATGCACACTTATAAATGTATACACATATACATAGAGTAGATTAGGGGAATTTTTAAGTAATATCTTTAGATACACATTGTGTTTTATCTTGAATCCTCCCAATAGAGAGTTGCTCCTTAAATCTGTCTGGTTTTAAGACGTTGGGACACATACAAGAATTCTTGTTAGAAAATTTTTGGCATTTTTATAAAAAATTGTTGCACTCTTTCTTTATGTCCTTTTGGTTGGTTCTTATACAGATTTTTTGGAATGTTGATTCTTGTTGAAATAAAAAGAAGAAAGGATTAATATCGGTCAAAATGAATTGGTCTCCTTAAACTCTTACAACTCATAGCATTTTACCCCAACATGGTATCATTCAGTTGCATTTGGACTATAGCTTTCCAATTTAACAAAACTGAGATTTCTGGGAATTGTACTTCCAACTGGGTTACAGTACAATATATTAAGTTAGAGAAAGTTAGAATATGGGATCATTTGCATTTATGCTAAGAGTGAGTTAAAACCATAATCATGCTGGTCCCACCTTTGTTTTCATCCTAAAACCCTGTTGTTAGTTTTCCAGAGATTTAAACAGAAATATTAAACATTTATTCTCACTATGAGCTTTTTCATTATTTAGAATTGGTGTTCAAAACTCCCATTACTAAGCAAACATTGTTAAATTTGTTCCCTAGCTCTGTGGAGATTCAAGGCATTGAAAAACACTTGAAATATTAGAGAGCTACCGTTAAAATAAAACTTCACTGAGTTAATATTGCACTGTGCTTTTAAATATATATTTAGTTTGGGTTAATTATAAGTATATATTTAGTTTTGGATTAATTAAGTATATATTTAGTTTGGATTTAGTTTAGATTTACTTTTTTTTCTTCAGCATATTATGATATTTAATATTTTTCTATTTTATATATATTTATTTATTCTATGTAATTAAAAGAAATACATCTAGTGGAGAGGTTCTAGAGTTGTTTATCAGCAGCAGATGAATTCTGTTACGACATCTGCATTTCTTACTGCCACAGTTTTAAACCTTATATTTTTCTCTTTTTTCCATAAAGTGACTCAAATTGATGTACATTGGATCCCTAAATAGTCTCCCATTTATATTGTGTGTAATTGATTCATCCATGTTATAACATATAGCTATACTTGCATATAAATCTGTGGACTGCTGTATGTATTTTGAATATTAAAAATTATTTTTTAAAAAATGGTTGCTACTGTGAGGACTTGCCTGTTCACAAAATGGCTGCTGTGATGAGTAAATTGCAAATGGGGAAGTGGCTCTTTATCACCTACTTTCTCCTCTGGGATGTTTCTTATCACCCTACTTTACCTTTTTCCTGTATTTTTTTTTTTCATTTTGACTCAAAACTTCAGGCTGTAGCCTTTCAGTATTTTTTATTTTCTCACTGCTAATGCAGCATTTTTAAAAATAAAAATAAGGCTTTGCCTCATGTCTGCTTCCTAAAATTAGGGGTTTTTTTGGGAGGGAGGGATAAGAATTAAAAGAATTTTAGGAGGAAAATGTCAGGTGGAGGAAGAAGCGCTAAAGTTGACTACCTTGTATATTTTTTTCTCCAAAATAAGAGTCATTTAAGTCAACAGTACTTATTCCTGAGTAAATATGCATAGGATTGAATTCTAAATATATTCTCCTGGGAAAATTACCATAATGATAATAGTAAGAATGATCCAACCTTGGGTTCAGAAGAATTAAATTATCTTTTTTCTCCCATTCATGTATTAGAGACAGTTGAATGCAACTTTTTCAGTTTCTAAAGTTGAAACAAGATGAGGGTTTTCAGAATGTTTTTGGTGGTTAATATTTACTAAAAATGCATACTACCCATTTAAAGCATCAAGTTAATTTACTTGTTGAAAATGTTTCCTGTGTGTACAAGTAGTCCTTGTCTTACAACAATGTGTTGTAAGTGATCAAAGTTACAAAGGCATTGAAAAAATTTACTTATGACCGATTTTTACACTTTGGACGGTTGTGACATTTCCATTGTCATGTGATCCAAATTCAGATCCTTAGCAACTGACTCTTATTTATGACAGCTGTAGTGTCCATGTAGTGTCCACCTTTTCCACCTTTCTGACAAGCAAAGTCAGTGGGGTAAGCAGATTCATTTGACAACTGTGTTACTAATTTACAACTGCAGCGATTCACTTAACAGTGGCAAGAAAGGTCTTAAAGTGGGGAAAAACTTACTTAACAACTATCTTGCTTAGCAAGGGAAATATTGGGCTCAATTGCAGTCATAAGTCAAGGACTACTTATATATATTGTTGATTTGTATCTGAAGTGATGTAAGCAAACAACCTGTTCTGAGAATGGTTACTGACAATATTATGCACAGGTGGATAAGATTAGGATGTCTGGGTACATATTAATAATATTTAGGGGGCTACTGTGATGAAAAATGGCCAGAATTATCTGAAGGTAGTTAAGGAATTTTGTTGGTTGGTTAGTTAGCTTACCTGATATGATTTCTTTAGGATTTCCCAACTGAATATAGCAGGAGATCATGCAATCAGTTTTCAGCAATTCAGGGGGATGTTAAGGGTATTGAAAAAGAGCCTTTAGGACTATATACGGCTCTGATGTGGCAGGTAATCCACACCTAGCCTATTACAACTTTTATGAACCTTGCTAGAGGTGTGCTGACAGAACAGATAAGATATTTAAGATAAGATATTAAGATAAAGATATCTAAAATATTTGAAAGTCACTGTATTGCTTTCCCTGTCTTAATTGCTATGACACACATTCCCCTTCTTTTTTGTCACAATAAAATATGTGGTCGTGGTAGCCAGCTGTATGGGATCTATATATTTCTGTGAGCTAAACTCAAGACTTCTTGGTTTTAGCTAGAAAGGAGTAAACACTTTATGTATTTTGTGTGTCACAAAAGGAATAAAAGACCTTTGGAACTTAGGTCCCACACTATTGCAGGCATTTTAAAACTACAATAAAAGCTCAGTTTAACAGATCATTTGATGACAGGGGGTTCCATTAAATCCAAATTGATTGAATTATATCTTTACACAAGAAAATGTAAATGTAGACAAATGACATACAATGTCAATTGCATCATTACACAAATGATGTCAATTACGTCAGTTGTTTATACTATATTGCTTCAGAAACAATGCTCTTTGCTATTTAGGGTTTAATTTTCTCCATTGCTTTCGAGGCCTGCTGAAAGAAGATCTGGAGAGCCAATTACTGTATAGTAATTTCTTAGTAAGTTTCAGAATGATTCATTTTCTTAAATAAATATATTTAATATTTTACTATTTTCATTGCTTTTGAGCGCAATTCATTTTTAAATTGACATCTCTAATATTGTCAATTTCAAGTATAAGCCCATAAGAATATATTTTATTATTTCCTTTGCTCTGTTAAAGTTTCATGGATGATAAACTAAGCACCAGTTTCTCACCTAAGGATTTTGGCTTTCCATTTAAAATGTTTTATACTGGATGATTTAAAACCACTTGATGAGAGCAACTTTAGCAAGAACTGGGACTGGCAATAAAATTGTAAACCTGGTTGCTTCATCTTAGTGCTTTTGTGAATATTGACAGTTTCTTTGGAAAGTTTAATAAATATGAAAGGCTTAAGAATGCAGCCTTGGGCTAGTCTAGGGTTGTGTTATTATTTTTTCATGCTCTTCTGTTCATATTGGCTCCGTGAAAGGTTTATGCTAGTAAGACAGCACAAATAGATGCAAACTCCTAGGTTTCATAGACTTGGGATAAATAACCTTGCCTGGATCACCTTTGTTGTTTTTCAGGAATTGATTTCTAGAAAAAAATAAATCACACCTATTCTTAGATGGCAAGGACAGTGTGAGGATATCAGTGTGTATTGAAACTGGGAGAGAAGAAATAGCTTAGAAAATATTTACTGACATTTGTTGTTACTTCCTAGCATAAAGCAAACTTGTAGAGGAAACATATTTTGATGACATTATTGGTAAGAAATGTTCAGAGCTTTTCTTTTTGTCTTCTTCAGTATGAATGTGTAAATTGAAATTCCATGGACATAATTTAGCATTTGCCACAGAAATAAGCCAGGTTTGATTTCTATTCTCTAGAGATCATTATTACACTATTCCTTTGGAAATCCAAAATAATAATCTTGACTTTTACATGTTATTTGTTGTATAGAACAATTCCTTTTCAGATGGTTTTATTTTCTTTTAGAAAAAACTCATTCACTATGTTTACTATGGAAAATTGTGTGTTTGTGCAGATACATCTATCCTGTTTCCCCTAAAATAAGACATCCCCTGATAATAAGCCCAAACGGGCTTTTGAGTGCAAGGCAATATGGCCAAGTGCTTATTTCAGGTTTCAAAAAAATATAAGACAGGGTCTTATTTACGGGGAAACACGGTATATATGTGCATATTTGTTACCTTGGGACTCTTTTGGTGAGAAGCAGCACATTCTGGTCTCTTCAATTGTCTCCCAAGGAGAACATTGTGGCAAGAGACAGGACATCAATCCTGGCTTCACACAATTAAATAAGGAAAGTTGTTTCTGATTTCTAGATCAGGGAACAATGGAACTGGGGTGTGTATGAAAATACTGGCTTTCTTTTATTTTTTTCTTCCTGACTCCTTTTTGTTTCATGTTTTACCTTTTAGGTTATGAACCAAAAAAAGGGAACTATCTTACCATTTCTAAATCTTAAGACAGAAAAGGAACTCATTTTGACTTAAGAGCATAAATGTTTTTCATCAAGATAGAATTTTGTGGCTCCAGATGTTGCTGAACAGTGGTGCTAAAACAAAACTCTGAAACAATAAAAAATATAATGCATCCAAGGCCAAAATAATCATTTTCATAATCTTTACTGAGTGGGCTTATTTAATATCTTGGGCCAATATTATATACCTATGTAAATATCATTAACTTGTGGTTTTTTTCATAACCTGTCTGCACTTCTAATTCCTTGATGATAAATTAGATATATGATGTTTGAATTGATATGGATGAATTTACATGATGTCTAGTTCTGCATATATTTTAGCTTCTCCTAAATATTTACATTCTAATAAAATTGATTATGATATATATAATATTTTATTGGCTTAATATTTACATTAAAATGGAACTGTAATTTTATCCTTGCTGTACTTAATGCCATAATTGCAATATGCCTCAGAAAAATGATCCTTAACTTCATTTATATTTTATTAAACTGGTAGATCTCAGGACACTTAGTGAAGATCCATTGGATGGAATTGTATGATTCAGTGATGAAAGAAAATAATTATTTCTTTGTCACATCGCAACATCTCTTATTAGTATTGGATCAGATTTCTAGTGTTCTGCCATTTATACTGAAGAAATCTCTATCTACTTCACATTATCAAAATTCTGAATAAACTAGGGAGTCAAATTCTACTTGAAAGTAATTTCTCCTATTTAATTTCATTTTTAAAAGATTTTGGTAGCAGGTGGCACTAATAAGGTAAACAAGATCAACCGTATTAAGCACTTGGATGGTAGACCTTGCTTGCCTGGAAAGTGAGAAAGAATTTCTGGAAGAACACAATATCAAGTCACTTCTTTATTGCTATCAAGAACGCTCTCAGAACTTCATCCAGGGTTTGGCTATATTATTTCTCTAGAAATTCAAACCTGTACTTGGGAGTAGAGTAGAGTACAACTAGAATAAGGTAGGGTAGGGTAGGGTAGAGTAGAGTAGAGTAGGGTAGAGTAGAGTAGAATAAGAACAGAACAGAACAGAACAGAATAATAGTTGGAAGGGACCTTGGAGGTCTTCTAGTCCAACCCCTTGCTCAGGGAACTATCAACAAAGAATCAAATATGCCAAGTGAAATAAATTCATCATGTTGAATCCTGATTTCCCCCCCTTTACATGTTGATATTGTTCAAATTGGTTGGGAAATCTCAACAGAATTGTACACTTGCTGATATAAGGATGCCAAACAAAGACACTGAACTGTGTTAGTAGTCAATGGTTAGTATGCTTAATTAAAAGAGATTGCTTTAATTTTTAATTATCTGAGGCTTGTAAAATTTAAGAAAGGCTTCTCTCTGTATAATTTTACAGTTGATCATTAAGATTGCATAACAAATACAGTTGGGAGGTAACAGATTTTTATAGTGGTATTTAGTGGAATGCATTACTGTTAGATATAATTATTTTAATATGTCTTTAAAACCTAATGTCATCGTGATGTGACATGACTATATCTTGCAAAATTCTGATTGTGCTGTGATAGATTGTGCTGTGTTGTTTCAGAGATGAATAATAATGATGAGTATTGTTTTTATGGGGTTATTAATTGCTGAACATGAGGAATAATATGTAACAAGTATTTGTATTGTGATGTATTTAGGATATGCTGATAACTTATTTTTTACCTACATAGAACTATTTCAATTAAGTTGGCTGGAGTGAATAATACAATATACCTCAAACTTTATTAAAGCTACCCATAGCTGCTGAAGCTCAGCATTATCTTATCCCAGATTTATAGTGGGTTGTATCCAGATTTAGTCCATAAATTTCCAGGAGTCTCTCCTAAATATAGCCAAACATGTATTCCAGCCAGATTTAGTGTCAGTATATCAAGCAATCTCACTATCATTCTAAGATATATGATATATTAAAATATCCCTAATAAAATTTCCATATGTTCTGTTCTTAACCTTCTCAGGCTGTTTTGTAAATCCAAAAAGGCCCAGGGCATTTCCATCCTTTGAGACCCTTAGTTATAGTAATAAAAATCATGACACATGAAAATAAATTAAGCTTTTTCCTTGTTCAGAAAAACAATGCACTTCAAAGAATGTGATAATTATATTTTACCTATTGAAGATGGGATGTGTTTTTCCTTTGTTCTGAAGAGGTTAATTATGAATGTAGCATTTCATCTAATCAGAGAGTTATGAGTACATATTTGTGTGCTCTGTGTGTGTGTGTGAAGTACGTACAAAAGGTTCTAGAGAAGAAGGAATATGGTAAAAATGATGGTGTGAATAGCCTTTTCAATATTATACACGTAAATAATTATTTCAGTCTTGAGATTTCATGTGTCTTATGAGGTGGTTGTTTTTATTTATTAGTATTGTTTTATAGTCTATGGGTTAACTGCTAAGACTGGCTGCCCTTTTATTTTTTATATTGGAGTGGAAATGTAGTTTGGACATAATGGATTATTGATTGGTCTGAGAACAGCAGAAGCCCCAAGGCCTAGTCATCAATGGTACTTACTCTCCCATTAGAGAATGCATCACTTCATTCAGCCATTTGGGATCCAAATCTGTAGAATATAAGCTTATAATTGTTGATCTTGTAACAGAACAGTTTTTAGGGCAAGGAGCTCTGCATTATTGTGATGGGCTTGCTCCTTCCCCCTCCCCTTTGCTCAAATAATAGTTTCTTTGTTTTGGTAGTAAGATAAGCTGGATCAGGATGTTAATGATGTATTTTAATTCATGCCTTATAGTGCTACAGTGTAACCCATAGAATACATTTCTTTGTCTCTGTGAAGACAAACATGACCAGTATACTAAAGCACAAAATATGTACTGAGTGGGTGACAGGGCTATGTTTCTCTATATATCTTGTAAAACTCTGCAAGAATGAACCTTTTAGTAAAATTCCTTTTAAAAAAGGGTTCACATTTTTGCTCCATGCTTTCCCTTGTTTTCTGTCCTGTGAATCTTCTCTTCTCTATTTCTCACTGGCAAGATCTGTATTTGCTTAATATATCCTTATAGGTGTGTCTCTCCATGAAGGTTATTATTGGTAGTGCTGTTTCAGAAGCGCTTAATTATTTTCTCAGGAATTTTGGAGCCCGTTTTTAATACCATCATTAACTCAGGAGAGGGAGGGAGAGAAAGCAAATGATGTGGGCAAAGAATCTCAGAGTAAATCTGCAGTGTTAACAGTTGCAGATCTGAAAATAATGCCTTCCAGAACATAAAAAATGTAGCAGACATCTCTTTGCCCAGAATAAAACAAATTGGCGCTTTAGCATTTCTGGAGACTAGGATCCTGGAGACAGGATGAGGCCAAAGTTCCCAGCCCTTGAAAAATAGGCCACCTATAAGATTTGCAAAACTGCATCAGTTCAAATGAAAATGCAGAGTCAGAAATAAATTGACTCAGCTCACATTGGATTTTGAGATCGGACAGTTCTGGAGCTGATCCTGAAATGGTGCAGAACATTATTGAGCAGGTGCCTTTTTCACCTGCAGTCTTTTTTTTTAAAAAAAGGGCTTGGCAAAATTTTATCATCTTCTATGGCTCTTGAGGGAATAAAATCAAGGCAAAATCCTGCTAACTTTTCTCTAATGCCTATATTCACTCTGAAGGACATATCCTGCTGGGATTTCCTGTAAAAGTCAAGGATGTCCTTACTATTTAAAGACAGGCTGTTTTCCCCACCCCGGTTCATCTTGCTACCCTAATGTCTCCTAAATGCTCTGCTGTTAACAGAACAGTTGTGTTATCCTTGAAGGATAGGAACTGCATATTTTTTTAAAAACATGTTTCCTTGTACAAACCTCTTGGCATCATTTCTTATCTGAAGAGTTTTAATTGCAAAATAAACTGCTATTAAAGAAGTGAAAGTTATTTTCTTAAGGGATTTTATATATAAGATTACTTTGTAGCACATGAAGTGGAATAGATATAATAATTACTTGTCTAAAATAAAAGTATGATTTAGTTTTATAACTGTTGCCTCTAACCTGGCAACACTGAAGTGTGGAGACAACTGTCAAAATTCTCAACCAGCATGGTTCATTTTCTTTTCATATTTTCTATTCTGGCTAGATCTTAAGGGAATTGGAATTCTATAATTTATGTATGCTATATATCCCTGGCTTACCAATTAATTCTGCATACAACTTCTTCAGTTAATAAACAATAGTGTTGCCTGAGAATTCCTGTACTTAACACAAACCATTGGTATGCCTTATGAATTGGTTATATAAAGATAGATAAGATTTATCACAGTGATAATAGATATAGATGATTCATTGTTCATGGCCCTTTAATGGCATGGAATTGAGCTGTGAAGGGCAAAATACCATGATAGCACACTAATATCAACCCAAGAGTACATTATTATCAATTTAGTCAAAGTACTTGCAAATAGCATGCTCTGCTGCCAAATCAAATGAAATATTTATTATTAGGGCCACCTTACACTTGATGTTATCCCAATGGCTGAGAAGCAGTAGTCCTAATTTTTGATTGAAATCAATTTTTCCCCCATGGGTCTGGCTCTACTGGTTTTCAGATACCCTTTAAAACCAACCTGGTTAGCAAAACCTAACTCCAAACTCAAGTCAGTCCTTAGTCTCCCTTTGGAAAGCTTCTGTCCATTAGGGTTTGAAAATGCCAGGAGTAATATTAAGCAATGTAACTGGGATACTGAGTTTCCAACCAATTTATTTATTTATTTATTTATTTAGTTAGTTAGTTATTTAGTTATTTAGTTAGTTAGTTAGTTAGTTATTATACCGCCCTTCTCCCACAGGACTCAGGGCGGTGTACAGCCAACAATAAAAACATATAATATAAAAGTTAAAACAA
>JANHZT010008300.1:0-20267 GCA_032468215.1 Stegonotus admiraltiensis | reverse complement strand
CGAACTGTTACTGATTTTTTTTTTCTGCTTGATGTCCAAATATTAACACAGTAAAGAGGTATATGGCCCCAAACTTCTAAAATACATGCATTTTGGTACAGACATTCATTTCCTGGGAGGATGGGGTACAGTGCACTGAAATGTTCATGCTTGAATACTTGGATATTCTTAGTGGATTTTTTTGGTCATTGCTTGCTGTGTGCGTGTATACACACACACACACACACACACACACACAACTCTGGGATACTAGATAACATTGAAGGATACTTCAAGATATTGGTGCAGAACTGCTAGCTCATATCAAGTAAACATAGACTCCCATTTGCTGCTCATTCAGTAAGTTACCGATTTGATGCATAAAATTTTAGGAAAAGTCCTAGCAGTCTCATCAGCTTTTGGGAGTCCATATTGGTTTAGAGGTAAAGGCACCAGGCTAGAATAGCAGAACAATGCATTTTTATTGGTAGCTAGAAACTATCTGGAATAATTCTGGGAATGTAAACCTTTCCATTGAAATGTTTCTTCACTCAGGAAGCCTACCAGGTCATGATTTCTAAGATTAATCTGCCTCTTCTGCTAAGATTAATTTTTATCTTTGCTTAGTCTCTATGTAAACAAGCTCCATCACATGAAATGTCACAGAAAAGCCACCTCGTTCTTCTAGCTGGTGTTATATTGAGTTGTGACAGATCTGCTTTGAAAATAACACAGATGTGCAGTCTCTAATTTCATAACTTTTTCCCCCCTTTTAAAATGTAGATACAGTTAGTAATCTTGGGCATGTGCTTTCAGGAAGTCTTAACTTGTAAAACAGGAAGGTTTAAAAAACCCCCACTTTAAACACAAAGGACCTTGTCCCTTTGAGAGTTTGAAAAGAAAATGATGTTAACAGAATAAAGTATTCAACCCTGTTAGACAGCAAATCTATGGGTTATTTTTAAGCTAATTACTCAGAATTAAACAAAGGCTTAATGCCTTTTCCCTGAACAGGAGCTGAGGTCAAATTAAATGAAGCTGAGACGTTTTTGTTGAACGTTCAGGCTTTAAACAGATCACATTTGGCAGGGTTGGAACTGTGCCTACGGTACCAAAGTTGTACTAAGCAACAGTGATGTGTTTGATTTTCCAAAACACTTGCTTGTGCTGAGATAAAATGCAGATGCAAAAAAAGACTCCTTGTGCTCTGTTTCTACCAGTCTTCAGGAGTTCTCAGCACTTCTGTATAGATGGAAGACAACTATTTAGCAGTAATCCTGGACTTTATCAGCAAATGAGCAATGAAACTTAAAGTAAACCATGCATATTAACCCCACTGTAAAGAGTTAGCATGAGCAAACACAGTGTATGTTCTGGGAGAGACTAAAAGGAAGACAGATGTTCTATAATGTCAGATGTTTGATAAATGATCTAAAGCATTCTAGATTCTATATTCCTTCTTATAAGAAATACTTTAAAATGTAATTATGCGGTCTCTCTCACCCCCCTCTCTGTGTATGCATAGATACTGTATAGAGGAGATATATGTTTACATTTAGATATATATGCAGATGTAGATAACCGGTGTTTAGAATATGCTCGAGTGTTCACAAGAGTCTGAGCCAGAAGAAATATTAAACCGTATTTGATAAATGATTACTAGAACATTTGTAAATATAATACAGATAGTCCTCGACTTACAACCACAATTGAGCCCACAATTTCTGTTGCTAAGTAAAACATTAGTTGAGTGAATGAAGCCCCATTTTACGACTTTTCTTGCCACAGCTGTTAACTGAATCACTGCAGTTATTAAGTTAGTAAACATGGTTGAAAAATGAATCTGGTTTCCCCATTGATTTTGCTTGTAAGAAGGTTGCAAAAGGTGATCACATGACCCCAGGGACACTGCAACTGTCATAAATAGGAGTCAGTTGCCAAGCATCTGAATTTTGATCATGTGACCATGGAGATGCTGCAATGGTTGTAAGTGTGAAAAACGGTCACTTTTTTCAGTGTTGTCGTAACTTTGAACAGCCACTAAATAAACTGTTGTAAGTTGAGGACTACCTGTACATGAACTTGTTTAATATTTAAATGAAATGACTAATTCTTATCCTGTTAACAGTAAATAATTTGATTTTATTTCAGAACAGAAGTTAGAAAATTGTAATTGAAGGATGTTTATTATTAATTGTTATTAGTTAACTCATCTAGGGAATTTGGACGGCTGAGGGTGGGTCCGAACCCAGCTCTTTTCATTCCTAGCCTGAAATCTTAAAAACTGCACCTCACTGATTCATTTTGAAATGAAGAGCTTATAAAGGAAAATGCAGAGTAATCCTTATATATTGCATATTCAGAATATGTTGAATATAGGGTTTGGGTTTTTTGGCTATTCTTTTATCTGTTTTGCACAATTTTTATTTCATTCTTTGAAATTCTGTATAGTTCATTTGCAGAACTGTCTCAAAAAGTCACATCGTATAGCATGTCTCAGTTTTGTAGCGAAATAGAGTTGTCATGTAATAGCCAGTTGAGAAAAATAGCCTGATTTCTGTAATGGCACCTTACGTGTGTGCCTGATTTGTTCTTTTTGTGAAACAAGAACAATGGAGCAAGAATCAGATGTTCTCACCAACACAGGTTTAGGATTGGTTTGTGAGTGTGTCCTTGGCTGGTTTCCCATCTTTATTGCCTTGATTGGATTGAATTGTCTTGTATATGTGGTCATGTAGGCTTGAACTTTAACTTTATCAGTATGCTTTGCCTGAATTTCTGGAATAGTAGTAGAATGTGAATGAAAATTGTATAGCCATGATTGTGAAAATAGCTATAATTACTTTAAACAGGCATGTGCCCCCTACCCCATCCTTCTTGCCCGCCACATTACCTTAAACATAATTTAGTAGCTAGTCTTTAATATCTGAAAGTTGCTTTTCCTGATTGTTAATTAGTTTATCTCTTTAAACTATAGGGAAATGTTATTTTGATAAAACTGGGGACATAAAATATAGACTTCCTGATTCGGTAAGTCAGTGCAATCTTACAGCATTATCATAAACTGTTTTCAGTTCCTGTTTTCAGTATCATGAACACAGTATCCTGTGCAAATTAATTAATTTGTTTTAAAATATGCAGTTTGGTGAGAATAAAGCAATACTGTTTATAGTATAAGATTTCATGTACATGCGAGTTATAATACCTGTGCCTTAAATGCTGGGCTCCCAAGCTTTTTTTTCCTCATCCAAATCATCATTTTGTCCTTGTTTTTAATTTTCCTTGACAGGTGTCTTTTTAAACATATCTTCATATTAATTTTTGTATGTGTACTCTACAGGTAAAAAACCATATCTCTGCAATTTTTCTGCTGAAGATGCATCTGGGACAGCCATACAGCTCAATCAGGAAAGAAACAATAGAGAAAAAAATGCTGTGGAATCTAAACCCGAAGTGCTAAAGGTGGCATCTACCCCACAGGACAAGATCAAAGAACCATTTCCAAAATATGTGGATTGCAAAATTTACCCTGATTCAAAGATGTCAGCATTTCAGCAAAGCTATGATTTTCCTTGTTCCAGTAAGACTGCTGATGTGAGACTGAATTTGCAAAGCCCCTTGGAAATTCAGCAGAAGCTCGCTAAAGAGATCCTTGTAGAGATGAATGAACATTCTGTGCTCAATAAAGATACAGAGATGTCTGAAAAGACTCCATTAGATCTAAGTGAAAAATCAACTAGGGCTGATTCGAGTTTTACCTCAACCTTGCAGGCTGCTCTGATTGTCCACCGATGTCCTTACTGCAGTCATAAAACTTACTATCCAGAAGTCCTGTGGATGCACAAAAGAATTTGGCACAAAGTTAGTTGTAATTCTATGGCTCCTGCTTGGGTTCTTCAAAATGGATTCAAGAGTATAAAACATAATTCTATTTTTATGGCAAGAAGTGGGCGCACTGGACCACCTCCTGTACTTGGTGGGAAAGAATGCCAACCTTTGCCTATAGCCAGATTTACACGTACTCAGGTGCCGAGTGGGTTGTCAGGATCCAAAAATAATAATTATTCCGATATTGCTGTATCTCCTAAGCCTGGGGCTATGGCAAAAGATGTACCATCCACTGGGGGCTGTGGTCCGCAACCATCAGCTATTGATGGATATAGACCACCCAAACTTAACCACACTCACGAACAATATGGTACCCAGCAGCCCCAATTAAAATCAAAATTTGATGTGAACTCCAAATTGATGCAAACGGGAAACTTTAGCAGAAATTCAACGCCTTCCCATACAGTGATATCTAAACCTAGCGGACAGCCCTCCAGTAGCAGAGAAGCAGAAAAGTACATAGTCCCTCAAGTAAATGCTGGATCTGCTCCTTTAATCAAGCATTGTACTCCAGATACAGGGAAGGCCAAATTTTTATCTCCATCTCAGTACCACCCTCTGTGTAAAACTGAGCCATGCGTTACTCAAGAACCTCCATCAATGCCTCAGCAAGAACGTACCGCCAAGAGGGAAAGTGAAATGAGAGCATTGATCAATTGTACTGGAGGATCCAGAGCAAGTCCTTTGATGCAACCTCAGCCTGTTGCAGCAGGACCTCCTCCACCTGTACATTCCACCAAACAGGAGCCATCCCCTGAGGGGCATGAGAAATGTTTGGATATTGTAAACATCTTAAAGACCTCCATTCCAAAGGATCTGGCTACTATCTACCAAACCTGGGGTGCCAATAGCCCCGTAATGGACCGTGCTGGTAAGAATCCTAAGAACTGTCTTTCCAGCATATTTTTAAATTCTTAATTTCCCCCCTCCCTAACAAGGAATTCCACAAAACACTTGTGTTGTTACTGTCTGTGTTTGACAAGGTTATCTCTCCTATTTAACTGTCCTGTCCTGCATCAGATCATTTAGGTGGCTTACCTGGGAGTAACACTGCTATTGAGTGTAATGACATTTCCTTCTGAAGAAAGATATGTAAGGTCTCACTGCTAGAATTCTATCTGCAATTAAGTGCTGGATTCCGTCCCTTTTTTTTTTAAAGTGGGGGGAAGAGGCTTGAGAGAATTCCCTCTCCATAAAATGTCCAAGCAAAAGTTAACAGTATCAGATTTGTATCCAGGCATTTACTTTGTGTGAGAAATGTTTATTTCAAGAAAATTACAACTTTATTGAAAGTTTCGAGTGCAAGGGATTTTCAGAATTCAATGACAGATCAGTGCTTTGGAGATAAAACTGATGATAAAACATTGAAGACAGAGGGAAATGAAATAATTTTAAAAAAATCAGTATTAGGGCAAAATAATTTTGGCTAGGTTTGAAGTTTGTTGGATTTTCAGACTCCAGTTTAGCTGCTAGAATCAGAACAGTAATGTCTAATTTGCAGTGGATTTGAGCAGAAGTCTTGGGAACTGGATAATTCAGATTGACTTGAAGGATATTTGACTCTGCATATCTCAATCCTACCAATCCTGCACCATTATTATTCTTTATTTCAAATGGAAGTAGTTCTTTTATGGCAAGCAAAAAATGTTATATATAGCAGTATAAGGTTCAGTCATAAGGGTAACTATCACTTTAATATTTAAAATGGGAATTTACTAATGTATACTTATTAAACATGCTTTATACATGTGAAATGATAGCAATAATGAAAGAGTGCTCCTGAGCATATGCAGAGCTCTATTTCCACTGTCAGGTTGCCAGAATTTCATAGCCAAAACCTAGGATTAGCAATAACGAGTAGACTCCCACAACAGCAGCAGGAGCAAGCAAAGAAGATCCTTATTCTTGAGAAGATTTTGAACTTAGGCTTAGCTGGAAATCTTGTTCAAATACAAAACTAAATATAGCATTCTCAGAATTTAAGACAAATTGATTTATCCACAAGACAATAGGATAAAAGAATGCAGCATTTGACACCAATGACTTGTCTTTCCTAAGTGATTTATTAAAATATACTTTTTTTTCTTGTTTGCCCAGTGTAAATATTTTTGTTGCTTATTCTCCTAGATAAGTGTAGCCCTTTTCTTTAAGAGCTAAATTAATAAAGAATTTAATTATTAATTATTAAGTTAGAAAAAATAAGACCCATTTTGGGAAAATTCCTTGCAAATGTGCACATACCTTGAAGATTTATATAGGTAGTTGTGTACGATGTCCATTGTGCAAAAGGAAGTTACAGCATGTTTGCAAAGTTGTGGAACAAAAGAGATAAGTATTTTGATGAGTTTTATCCAGCTGTTGATAAGAAAATATCCTTAAAATATGGCATAAACATTTGATTTGTAAAAGATACTGTAAAACTGTTAGCAATTATCTGTAAAGAGCTGTAGGGTAATATCTAATAGGTTGCTGAGAGTAAGGAAGTTGAGCTTGATAGAATTGTTACCTAGGCAACAAGAGTTGAAATATTTGTAAGATTTGAGAAACAAGGTAATATTCAAAAGCAATTGGGCAAACATGTCCCTAATTCATTGAACAATAAACTAGAGGAGAAACAGCATAATCATAACTTGCAGGATTCTGTTCTTATAGCCATTCTCAATACAAGTTAGTCTTGTAGATTTTTGGTCTGTTTTACTTAGTGGGACCTGCATAAGTACTCTAAGAAGTTGCAGTGCAAACGTATATCCATTATTTTGCTTATTGAAAAAGTTACTGTGTTTCCCTGAAAATAAGACCCTGTTTTATATTTTTTTTTTGAACCCTGAAATAAGCGCTTGGCTTATTGCCATGCGCTCAAAAGCCCGATTGGGCTTATTATCAGGGGATGTCTTATTTTGGGGGAACCAGGGTATAAGGGCCCCTTCTTATAATGGGGCTACTATTAAACAGATGAAAAATTCATTTTTAATTTATTTATTTTTTTGCATTTTTGAACCCACATATGAACTAAAACTTCGTTCTTCTTCAAAATTCAATATTTTTAGCTCTTCCCAGTTCAAACAAACACAGCGTATGTAAAGGCTATATACAAAGATTTAGGAAAATAATGCATGAAAATGCATCCTAATAGACAAAAATATGTGCAGAATCTGAACATTAAGCAGACTTGGAAACAAAAACATGCTTATTTGGAAAATGACCAAAGAAAATACAAAAAAAAAAAGTGAGTCAAGACAGGAATAAGATGAAAGAAAAAGAGAAAATAATGATAAATAATAAGAGAGAAACCATTGTGACAGATTTACTTATTGGTGACTACTATTTGGCAGTGCCTTTTTTTATGTGGTAAAGAAAAATCCACTTGAATTGGGATGAATCTGTTCTTTGGTTCTTCCCATGTCAACATTGCTCCATTTCTGGAATAGCTAATGCCAGGATCAAGAACATTTTCAAAAGATGATTTTTTTTCCCCCTGATATTAATTTTGGTAAGTAGGAAGAAATCACATGTTTGCCAGTTCCCATATTCAGACAATAGAATGCCTTGACTTCAAGTCTTCCCAGATTATTTTAGCCATAATCCATAGGATGACTTTTGACTTTTTTTTTATCCTGCAGCAATAAGAAACTCTCAGATGCCGATAGTAATGCCATTATACAACTTAGGACAGCTCTCATTAATAGGACAGGCTACATAGGTAGTCCTTGACTTACAACAGTTCATTTAGTGACCATTCAAAGTTACAATGGCACTGTAAAAAAATGACTTATTTTTTCCTATTTAGAACCATTGTCACGTAATCAAAATTCAGATGCTTGGCAACTGACTCATATTTATGACATTTGCAGTGTCCCAGGGTCACGTGATCAACTTTTTTGACCTTCTAACAAGCAAAGTCAATGGGGAAGCCAGATTTACTTAACAACCATGTTACTAATTTAACAACTACAGTGATTCACTTAACAACTGTGGCAAGAAAGGTCATAAATTGGGACAAAATTCATTTAACAACTGTCTCACTTAGCAACAGAACTTTTGGACTCAATTGTGATTGTAAGTCAAGGACTACCTATAATTTCGTAGTATGAAATAAGTTTGCTAAGGAACCAGGTAAGCAATTGAAGCCAAAGACTCAGTGTTTGTTTCTAAATTGTCATGCTGTCCCAAGTACCATGCGGAAATAAACATACACCATTGATCTAGAAGGAAAATTGTGGATGCTGTAACAATGAAAAAGCAAGAATTTACAAGAATACAAAGTAAGGAAAATATGTTGATTCATACATGTATAGACTAGGGTAAGAGCATAATTGTTAAACTAAAGTAGCGCAGTAACTTCATCTTCTGTTTTAAAAGTAGAGCTTAATCACAAACAATTGAATATTTTCTACAGCACAATTGTACGGTGTTGTCAAATTCTCAGTGCACACTCATTGGGCATTGCTTTCTGCGAACACATTGGCTTTGTCAATCCTAGTAATAAACCTAGGAATTCAAAAATTTGTCTTTTGTGTTACTTCACTTTTCATTTCCTTTTCTGATCTGCATTGAATCCATGGCCAGTGCAGATCTGCTTGTACAACAGTAGCCACTGTTTTGCTTTATCAAAAATATCATCTGATGCCTGGAAAACATCACTAATTATATATTCATTTAACCTTCACTCAAATTGGTCAGACTTTGTAGACCTTAGAGTTAGTTTTATTTTTATTTGCAGATTGTTTTGTTCAACAACCTCCTCCTCCTCCTCCTCCTCCTCCTCCTCCTCCTCCTCCTCCTCCTCCTCTTTTCTTTCTACATACATATGAACATACACTTAGGAGTCTTATTCATTTTTAATTTAAAATATTCAGTGTACTTCTCCTTTGCAACAGAACTTTATTGCTCCCAGTAGAGCATTCCCTTATGAATGCTTTAGCATGCAGTAGAATTGGGGCAGGTTTGGAGTTTTTGCTTTAACATTTTAAATTGTGCCTCTGTTCTCAGGAGATAAGTGCACAGTTTTGTTTCTTTCTGGTAACACAGCAATTTTCCAATCCCTTGGAGAAATAGTTACAAGTACCACCAGAATATCTGCAAGTTATTAGCATTTGTATTGTGTCAGGCATTCACAAGCTTTTTGCTTTCTTAAGAATGTTGTTAAGAAAACAGCACCCCCACAAGACCAAGCACAGCGTTTCAGATTCTTCAGGGGTTATTTTTCTATTTTACTATGAGTGTTATTTACAGCTATCATAGTATTAAATGTGACACAGGCAGCATGGCAATTATCCTTTCTAGTTTCACAGGAATTACTCTGATGAGAGTCTGAAATTTATGTAAATAAAAGTGAATAATATTTATACACACCTGCACCCTTCACTGATGGAGGCATTGTGATCTGTATAACAAGTTCTGCGTAAAGAGATCTTTAAAACATTAATATTGTTTCTCTTTTAACATTGATCTTGGTTATTATCAGAATTTATCATCTAAGTATGCATTCAGATTTGGACTATTCAAATGCAACATCAGTGAAGGGTTTCTTTTAAACATAATACATAAACCGGCAGAATATGTTCTCTTCAATAGGCTGAATGACTGAACATTTCTTTCTCCCTCACACACAGGATTGATGGTATCAGCAATAGCATTTTTTCCATCATGAATGAAATGCCATTGACATAATGGGAGGTATTCCTTTTGCAAACCAGTACAAACTTTATACATGTGGGGGTTTTAGCCAGGAGTCCTTTCTGATCCTGTGATTAAAGTCATTTTGTCAAGAAAAGTAACTAATAGAATGCCAAACATGGGACATATTCAGTGGCTATAGTCTACCCTCCCCAATTACCTCATGTGAATTAATTCATACCTAATACTGATCTCATGGTTTGGCGCTAATCATACACAGTATCAATTATCTATAAAATTTCCATGCAGCCCTGGTTTCTGAGCAACTGCCTTATGATGGCCCTTTCTACATCTGCTTATCCACACTCGTTCCAGATGTGGTTCCAGTCTGAGTATAGGGCAGGATTGTCAAACTTGATTTCATTGACGGCTGCATCAGGGTGGTGTTTGACCTCAGGCCAGGGTGGCCATCACCAGGGTGGGCAGGCCCTGCTTGACGTCACTCGTGTTGCGGGTGCCAGTGGTGGCTCAAGTGCTCTGCCAGCGAAAATAGGCTCCTAAGCTCCATTTCTGGCTACGACAGCCTCCTGCAACCCTCTGCAAGTGAAAACGGAGCTTGGGATGGCCATGCAGCCCTCCTGACCCCTTTTTCACTGGCAGAGGCACCATAGGCTGGTCCTTTGCTGTTTCCTGGGCAGCCCTTCAGGCCCGATCTAAGCACCCTGAGTTTGACACCCCTGGTCTATGGCAATTTGCCACATCCAACTTGCCATGGCCAACTCACCATGTCCAACTTGCCATGTCCAACTGGCCGTGGCCAACTCACTGCAGGACAACTCACCATGGTCATCTCATTACAGGACAACTCACTGAGGGACAAGAGTTACACAAATATCAAAGAAATGGTGGAATAGAAATGTTAAAGAAAGGATAATTTTTATTTATTTTAAATAATTAAATAGAATCGTTAAATGGTCCTGCAACGAGTTGTCTCGTGGTGATTGGCTGTGGCGAGTTCTCCTGCGCCAAGTAACCTATGGTGAGTTGGCTGCGGTGATTTGGCTTTGACGAATTTGTCGCTGCAAGTTTGCCGCAGTGACTTCGCTGTGGCAAGTTGTCCCATTCCCCTGAGTATATACCCTCATTTTCAGGTCATAGAAGACAACTAGTTTTGCTGACCCAACATCTACTGAATGGCTCCTTATAATGATCAAGCTGTATTTCAGGACAGCTCTTTAGTCATTGAACTTCTTTTTGATAAACACTGATAATCTTCGAAAGAACCTGGGAGATTTCCAGAGCAGAGTTGAAAATCATGTTTTTAAATACGTTCCTACTTTTATTTTTTAGAGTCAGCAGTAAAATATTGTAAGCACATTACTGGATCATTCGCAAGGAGATTCCTGTGTGGATTGTAGTTATCAACTTGATATTAAACTTCCTTTGCTTTCTTTTTCTACATTCATTTGTTAATTACTTTTAACATAAAGAATGAATGAATAAATATTTCCTCGGACTATTTCCTCCGCAAAATTCCATTAATAATGTTGCTTTCCTTTAGAAGAGATTGTTCTCAAGCAGGGTGGATTTGATTTAAATCAAGTTGATTTAAATCACGATTTAATTCGTGATTTAAATCACTAATACAAAGGCTTGATTTAAATCAACTCGATTTTAAAGAGCAGCTGTCATCTCTGTCCAGCAGCGGCTCCTCCTCTGACCCGCTGTTGACTCACCAACAGTCCCATTCACTTTAATGGAACAGCTGGTGATGCGGCAGTGACACAACAAGATGAGGGATGTGGCAGGCAGCAGGTGAGTGGATGCCTGCTAACAGGTGCTGCCATGATGGATCTGAAATGACAGGTGCTCTTTAATACTATATTTATAAACTGCTTAGAAGGTTTCACTTTCATTTTTACTGCTTTCTCTTCCTCCTCACACTTGGAGCTGGTGGTACAGATGCATTTCTCCAAACAACCCTACAGTTTGTAGTGTCCATAGATTTGCAAAACAATGGGATAAAGGAATATTCCTTAACTTTGTTTTATGATTTATTTCATAGTTATTGTGAAATTGTGTGAATGCATCAATGCAATGCATGTTATCACAGCTTGCAGAGCTTGGATTCATTGAATGAGTTTATCAAAAATGTAAATATTGCAGAATATACAGCCTCATGCTACATAACTAAGCTCCATTTCATGCTGAATAAACTAAATCAATGTATCTTAAATAGAAAACTGTCTGTAGATAGATTTTTACTCCAAAAGCATGTTATTAAAATAAATTTGATTTTTAAAAATCCGATTTAAATTTTAAAAATCTGATTTTTAATATTTTTTTAAAAAAATCATTGATTTTTATCCACCCTGTTCTCAAGCTTTCCCTTTTATATCGTTATAGCTGCTGTCTTTTTCATGGTAAAAATAGTTATTAAAATATCCATCATATACAATTGCATTTCATCAGTTAATTTAAAAAGTAAGTTTATAACAAAACTTGCCCACAACATGACAGAAATTAGTATAACTGGTTCTTTTCCAAAACCCTTTTTGGGGACAGATTTGGTGTCAGAGTTCCAAGTAATACACCCATAGCAAGCAAAACTCTGAGGCAGGTAGATTTCTCAAAGAATAGTTTTATTGGATATATCATATTGGCACAGTTCTGGTTAAAAGTAAAAGTAAGTTTTCCCCTTTCCCCAAACGATCAGTCACATGGTCCAATCAGGATGCCGTCTGGTTGCCTGATAACATCACTCCTTCTCTCTCTGACCAGGTGTGAGGATGTCCTTGGTTCCCAAGAGAAAGTATTTTGTTTTGGCTACAAACCCCAGTTACCTCTAATTCCCCCTCCCTATCCCTCAGCTCCACTGTGGCAACACTGAAGCCTCAAAATGGCTTTGGTCAGGTCAGCTTCAGGATTGACATTTGGCCTATTAGTTGCCCACTTCTTCTTCTTGTGCCATATCCATCACTGGACATTGGTGATCATGTTGTCGATCCTATTTTTATCAACAGCCACACGAAAAAGTGTTGCTGAGTTTTCTCCAAACAAGTTCCTTAGATTTTGATCTATGTGTAGAGTTGCCCACTACCCATAAAATTTTGCATTGATATGAACAAAATCCCTCAATTTGTATGATGACCTGTTCTGCATCTTAATGATAATTTACATGGATTTTTTTTTTTAGATAAGCAGTACCAAAAGATGTTAGTGTGGCTTAGGAACCAAGTACAGTGTAACTGGAATAATTCCCAGTGTGTTGAGAATGATCTATCTAGGCTAAGGACCATCATTACTAAATCAGTGATTTAGTCAAGACAACTAAAAGGCCATAGATTGAAATGGCAAATGCAAATTTATTGCAATTAGCAATGATTATATACATTTGGTCAACAGCGAAGAAAACCAGAAGCACCTAAAATGTATATATCTGAGGTCTTTTTCAGTAGTAGCTGAAAATGTGCCTCCTTTGATTGGATGAAATAAAGCAAGGACACTTCCAGGCATTTCTCTTAAAGTATTTCTTATAACTCTGCATATGCTGTATTTTGATACCTGCTGTGGTGGAACTCGTTTCTGAAACCCTATTGATGTAGTTTGAAGTACTTATGCAATGCATTCCAAATCATTTGAAAAGGAAAGGGTTAAAAGTATTCTTAGTTTTGTTCTTTCTTGTAAAAGAAAAACTTGTTGCTATTTTATCTCAATCATGGGAAGTCATCACCTGTAAAAAAAACCAGAAAACAGAATTACATGCACCCCACAAAATTGTTTGAATGAAATCATTTCACTTCTATACATGTGTACTTTGGTAAAGGTTACCTAGAATGGACTCCCATCCATCCATCCATTGGATTATTCTGGAGGAAATTGAACAGTCTGAAAGAGGAGGGCTTATCAGCAGGAAAATAATCATGGGAAAGGAAGGACAGAAGTGAGAGCAAGGATTAGCACCCTACAACAAGAATGATTTTATTTTCGCATTGCTCGTGCCCCAAATTTGGAAGTTAAGACTGGGAAGGGAAGCTGGAGTAGATCTCTGAAACATATATTAATTCAGAATAGCCATTTCAGATACAGTAACAAATCACAATGAACACATAGCAGGATTTACAAACTGAATCATGGCTACAAAAGTTTCTAGTCGATTAGAACAAAGTAGGCTATATAAAATTAAATATTTTGTCATCTTCAACACGCTAAGGCTGCATTCCCCTATATATTATACATACTGTTTGTAAGCTGCCCAGAGTTGCTGAGAGTGAGTGGGTGGCCATATAAATCCAATAAACAAATAAATAAATAAATGCCTGAATGTAGCATCTCTGTTTGCATGTCTATGCTTGTGTGTTTACATGTTTCTGGATTGTTTTTTCTAAAGGACAGTTGTCCCTGGGGAAATATTTTCAGTTGTATTATACAAAGCTAGATATTGATATAGTTGGAATTGATTTATATGTTAACTTTCTTAAAAGCTATACAAAGCGTACATTTTATTTCTATCCTTAATTTTCTCTTTTCCTGCGCCGAGCATTCAGAACCTTGAAATCTCATCTGTATGTGTGTGTGTGTGTGTGTGTATTTTAAGGATGGGAATAATAATACCAAATAAGACCTTTTCCCATCCCTTTAGCAACGATTATATGAAATATCTGGAAAAAATAAATAACCCAATAAAAGTCAAATGTGTCCTTTCTGATCACAGTAAAAAGACACAGACCCGCCCTTTAAGTCAGATACTGTAAACTGACCTTTGGGGGAAAAAGAAGAGATTTGAGTCATTTTCCATAGATGCTGAGGGCCTAAAAAATCCGCCTTTGAAAGGCTGGCAAAAGACTGTTGCCTTCTTGTGATCTCAAAATGTCCATAATGACACTTTGATTCACAGATGTCTTCTCTCTGGGCCTCGCCGATCTGGGGTCAGATTTGTACCAGTAGGCAGGAAAGGTAGGGCTAAAGGTCTGATCCATTTATGATGGCTTCACTCAATTTGCACTCCTTTCCAAGCCTGCCCCAGGGGTGGGGGTGGGGGGGCTGTAGCCTGTGGGGCAGTCAAGCTCTGGTTCTACTCACTTCCTATTATCCATATGACTTGTCTTCACCACGCTGGAGTCACTTTGATTTGCCAGATGTACTGCTTGACAAAGCGGGGTGACGCCGAAAAGTGGATCCAGCTGCTATGAAAAGCGCACACCTGACATGCCACTTCTGGTGCAGGCACATCACGGGGAACATTTTTTAATTCAATGTAATTTATGCATTCTTGCAGTCCTGTGTGTGTGTCTGGCCTGTCAGCCAGTGCCTAGATGAAGGCTGACAGTTGTTATCCAGGGCCTGAAGGTAATCTCACATAATGACACATTAGACATACTAATGATGTTTTCCTCTGGCATATTGTTTTCTTCTCAACTTCCCCTTCTCCTCTCTTTTCCCTCCCATGCCCCCCTCCCCTTTTCTCCCCCCCATAGGGATGCTTAGGACACAAACGCGCCAAGGAGACTATCTCTGCATAGAGTGTGGGAAGGGCTTCACACAGCCAAGCCACCTCAGGACCCACATGAGGTCTCACACAGGTATATTTCCTTACGTGTCTTCTGGTGGGATGAAGGGACGCCCCTAGTAACAATTGCATATTAATTTCCTTGTCACCAATCTATGTTGTTGCTATTGTTGTTGTTGTTGTTGTTGGTATATTTAAAACTTCTCCATTGTACACCATTTCAGATTTCATTAGCATTTCATGTTCCATTTCAAGTACCTGAATTCTCCTCGCCTCTCTTGCAAAACCTTGCATTGCTGATTAAATAAGATGATTTGCAGAGTTTTGTGTGGTTTTTTTTCTTTTCTTCCTTTTTCTTTTAAAAAAAAGCCCTTTTAATTAGAAAGCAGAATACTCTGGAATGAATATGCTAATGAAATCTGTTGCCGCTGGCATAAATTGAAATCAACGCCCCCTTTTGAACTGAACAGAAAGCTTTCTTTCTCCTTGCTGTGGACTCAAATAAGCCTGGGATTTGTAAATTTTTTTTTCTTCTTCTTCGAAAACCTTACCCCTCATCCCAACCTTTAGAATGGTCCAGGATAAATTTTGGATGTCAGCCCTTTCATATTTGGAAGTGGGGAACCTAGCAAGTTAAAGCTAACAGCACGTCAGTACATCTTCATAACCTCATAATGAGGAAATGAGCTCTCTCTTTTCCTCCCTTTCTCTTTGAAGAAGGGTGAGTGATGCATGTATAAGATGTTCTGTTGCAAAATGACAGAGGCCAAATGGTAAGTAATTCAAGAAGAGGGTCCCTTTATGTACACACTGATAATTAATGTTGTCAGTGATTGCTTTCTTCAGCACTGAAGTCTGAATTAAAAAAGGCAGTGCCCTTAGGTTCCCATTAGCACACACTCTTACAGTAAGTGTTACGGTAAATTGGTATTTTCCAGCTATAGGCAAAGAGTTGGTGTCTTTGCTTCTTCCCATCCTCCCTTCAGTGTGATTAATCTGTAATGGAGTCAAATAATGTACACACACTAACGAAGCTTGAATGTTCATCTGTTAACAAGCCCCCTTGTTCCCACAGTGGTATTTGAGTCTAATGGACTCCGAGGTACTGAAGTTCACACCACCTCCGCAGATGCCCCAAAACAAGTATGTTTTACAATTAATTGGGTATTTGGTTTTTAATGTGATAGTCGGGGGAAAAGAAAGTTGCATGGAGATACTCATCAGTAAAGCACTCACTGTTTAGGTAGCTAGAGAGTAAATAATAATTGTGCCTCTGTTTATTATATTTTTAAGAAAAAATGTATGGACACCCTCGTTCATATTGACTAGAAATTATGATCAGTGTATTGTGATTACCAGTCAAATGCTTATATTGAAATGGAGAATTTTTACACTGTGCACTGAACAACGCATATAATTATATTGTTTCCAACTAGATAGTTTATTAGACAGGTAGTCCTCGGCTTACGACAGTTCGCTTAGCGACCGTTCAGAGTTACAACAGCACTGAAAAAAGCGACTTCTGACCATTTGTCACATTCACAACTGCTGCAGCATCCTCAAGGTCACCTGATTTACATTTGGATGCTTGACAAGTTGACTCACATTAAGACGGGTTGCAGTGTCTCTGGGTCATGTGATCACCTTTTGCAACCTTCTGACATGCAAAGTCAATGGGGAAGCTAGATTCACTTAACAATTGTGTTACTAACTTAACAACTGCAGTGTTCATTTAACAAATGTGGCTGGAAAAGTTGTAAAACAGGGCAAAACTCACTTAACAAATTTCTCACTTAGCAACACAAATTTTGGGCTCAGTTATGGTTGTAAGAAGAGGACTAGTTGTATACCTAGTATATACCTAGTTTGGAAATGGGGCAACAATCCAACTGTGTTTTTCTGAAGAGTATTTCTATCATGATATTATATAGCTCTTAGCTTTGAAAGATCCTTTTCTTTCAATCTGCGTGGACTCTGTGTGGTGGTGTGTTTTCCTCTGCTGACTATGTACGATATTTTCCTTTCTTGAGAATGATCTGGCTGTCCTTTAAATTTTCTTCATTTTCACTAATGCTGTAAGCTGTCCTGAACATTGTTTCTTACTCTGGGGTTTTATATTTATTGCCAGTCGGTGCCAGATTACCTTTTTCTCATTAACTCATCCATGCATTTGTGGAGTTAACATCTTTCACAAGCATTTGCAGTTTCTTGTCCATGTTCTTCCACCAGTCATTTATTAACTGTTCAGGAAGCACTGTTATTTGTATAGCATTGTTTCCGTGACAGCATTTTTTGCCTGTCAACCGCTGAACCATATGCAGTATTGATTTGAGTATGGTAATAGTTCGTGTTGGAATTGCCATAGTCTGGAGCTGACTTAGAAGGACCAATCCATATGTCGTATAGATAATAGGAAGTAATTTATGCTCCAATCTGTGCAGTGCAATACATTTACCAATGGTATCATTAACAGCATATTGTGGATTTCTATTTCTTCTCTGCATCCTTTCCCGATTTATGGTTTGTTCCCAACATAATCCAGTGCCGAAGCTGGCATATCTAAAGGATGGTCTATTTACATATGAACATTTACATTCAACCAGAAGAACTCCTTTCAGGAGCCATAAAATGGTGTGATTCAATAGATGAGACTGTTGCAGAGAGCTTTCTTTGTGGTTGTGCATGAAATGTAGATAGGACCATCCTTGGGGGAAGAGAAAGTTTCAACAATGTCAAATATGGCCACTATGACTGGACAATCAAAGCCCTACCCCTTTCAACATGTATTAATTCCATAAAGATACAGAACCCTGATTGTGCCTGACATATTGATGTTGTTCCCAGTCCCTCCAGATGTCCCTGAATGTGGACCTCCTTTCTCCTTTTTATGTCTTTATGTGTTGTTAGTTACTTGGTATCAACACCTTTATAAATAATGGCCCATGCCAATTGCATTTTCCTAGTTAGAAAATGAGACGTCATCACTGGCTTTTCCATATCTTATAATGGAAAGGAAGGCATTGTAGCAGTAATATATGAGGAAAGAGTTGTTATTTACAACAGAGATTGATTGGCTGGAATATATGCTTGGTGCTAGAATGAGAGCACTACGCTAATCAGTGTTTGAAAACAATTTGGAGAACATTTAGGCTTAATTAAGTTATTCTTCTATTAGAACTAAACTCAAAATGTAAGAAAACATACTAAAATGAATCAAATGTATACAAGGTAGTTATAAAGTAAACAAATGGGGGAACAATGTGCTTAGAAATTATTGCAAGGGAAACGTTGACATTAACATCTTAGACATTCTTAGATTTTTTTTTTAAAAAAAACCCAGGCTGATTGTACTAATGAATATATTTTCTAACCCATGCAAATGTTCATGTTTTTCAGAAAAGGTAGGAAAATGATGAAGTCAAAAAGAAAATTCAGTCATTAATTTTATAAGATTTTTTAAATAATCTGTCCTCATTATGTTAAATAGTAGCTTTATCAAAGAATGAAATTTCAATTGAGAATGCAGTAGAACTACCAACTTCAATATTTTCCATTACACGTTGGAAATTAATCTGCAAGGACATTTTAGTGGCATGTGCTGTATAATATGCCAGAATTTTTTATCCTGTGATTAATAGTTTATTTCTGATTATTGTGAATGT
This sequence comes from Stegonotus admiraltiensis, assembly GCA_032468215.1. NCBI lineage: Eukaryota > Metazoa > Chordata > Lepidosauria > Squamata > Colubridae > Stegonotus > Stegonotus admiraltiensis. Next base: position 1,613 of record JANHZT010008300.1, on the reverse strand, counting down.
TTTTTTTAAATAATCATGCTGTATTTAAGAATTCCATTAATCAAAATAATTCATAATGAATAATTGGCAGACTAATTTGTCTCCTTTAGAGCTGTGAATATTGTAGTATAAAATAATGAAGAAACAGGTAGGCAGAGAAATGCTGCGTTTCTGTCCTTTAGCTTAGAGGTGATATATGTTATTCTGGAAAGCCTTACTTTTTAGCTGAATGTACACATACATCCATTCATCTCCATCATTATCATGATTTTTATTTTAAAAAGGACACATTTGTTTCTAATATAGACACCACACTACAGTAATATCTTCTGAGATCACTTGAAGGGAGAGAGAAGACCGTTCAGCACTCCAGGCTGATTCCTGTACTAAAAAGATTTCATTGTTTTTGTTTTTTTAAATTCTTCATTGCACAAAGGAAATTGAAATAAGCAACAAGAGTGTAGCTCCAACACTCGTATTTTCTTTAGCACAAAAAGCATAGTTGATCTGATGAAAAAAGATCATGATACCGACATGATGCCTGGTTTCCTCTTGTCATTTAATTAAATTCTTTTACCACATCTAAATGTACCTGAACTGTTCATGCTGCAGATTAGAATATAGGATATTATTTATTATTGACAAAGAGTGATTGGACACACAAGGAATTTGTCTCTGGTGCATAAGCTCTCAGTATACGTACAAGCAACAAAGTGATAAATCATAAGTTACGATCATAAATCACAAGATACAACCAACAAAGTGATAGTCATAAGATAGTAGTAGGTAATAGGAAAGATGAGAATCAGAATCAGAATCAGAATCAGAATCAGGAATAGAACAGAACAGAACAGAATAGAATAGAATTCTTTATTGGCCAAATGTGATTGGACACACAAGGAATTTGTCTTTGGTGCATATGCTCTCAGTGTACATAAAAAGACAAGATACACTTGTCAAGAATCACAGGGCCCAACACCCAGTGACAGTCATACAGTACAATAAGCAATCAAAACAATCAATATAAATATAAATCGCAAGGATACAAGCAACAAAGTTACAGTCATGTAGTCACAAGTGGGAAGAGATGGGCAACAGGAACAATGAGAAGACCAATAGCAATAGAATGCAGCCTAATGTGAATAGTTCGACAGTGTTGAGGGAATTATTTGTTTAGCAGAGTGATGGCATTTGGGAAAAAATTGTTCTTGTATTTAGTTGTTTTGGTGTGCAGTGCTCTATAGCTTCATTTTGAGGGTAGGAGTTGAAACAATTTATGTCCAGGATGTGAGAATAGGAGTAGGTAATAGGAAAGATGAGGATAATAGTAATACAGCCCTATTACATGGGTAAATATCCTTAGACAAAAGACAGTGCTGTGAGAATTAGGTGTTCAGTAGAGTGATGGCACAAGAGAAAAAACTGTCTTTGTGTCTAGTTATTTTGGCATGCAGTGCCCTATAGTGGTGTCCTGAGGGGAGGAATTGAAACAGTCTATGTCCAGGATGTGAGAGGTCTGTAGATACTTCCTCAGCCCTCTTTCTGGCTCATGCAGTATTGTTATGTATAAATGCCTAATTACGCTTGTACCATAAATCCATACAATTGTATACTCCCACCTCCCTTACATCATC
>JANHZT010008299.1:27412-45857 GCA_032468215.1 Stegonotus admiraltiensis | reverse complement strand
GTTTTAAATTTGGCCAACTCATCTAATATTTTTAATTATGGTTTTAATTTTTGTATTGTATGTATTTATTTTTGGCTATTCACCGTCTTGAGTCCAGTTGGAGAAGGGCAGTATATAAATCTAATAAAACTAAACTAGCTAAACTAAACTCCTTGTACCTTTGGAGAAAGGCTAGTTTGAAAGTGCATTTGCTTGTACCCTATTCCATGTTGAGCTCTTGGAATAAAGGTAGGATATACATATAATCTCAATTGAAGGGCTAAAGAAATCATTGGGAAAAGAATGCTTAGAGCTAAATTGATGTCTTCAGATGATAATATTGGAAAGGTGTCGAGTGTCAGGGGAAGCACCATCGCATTATGGCTTTTGGATGATGACTCCTGTCAATTTATGGAGCAATTGGTTTGGGGGGGAGGGAATACTTTCCAGTTATAGTTAATAAAATGGGCTTGTGCTTAACCCTAACCTTTCAAAACCTGTTTTTAAGAAATCTAGAAGATAATGAACACAGAAAGCATGGCAATGGCTTCATTGACATGCAGGTGGGTGAAAGGAAGCAAGGGCATTTCTACTGGAAGTTCAGTTAATCACCAAAGTATCTGGGAAATAGACTTTTGCTTGGAAGATCTCAGGATTTCTAGCAGATGCAAAAATGTATTATTAGAGTATCCTATTCCAGGGAGACTTTGTAATGTCTTTGACTTTGCATTTGTCCTATTTGTATGACTGACCACTTTTCCACAGGATCCAGAGACGCACATTTTGTATGGAAAAAAAATGGGCAAAAGATGGCAAACTGTGTGAATGAGCAAACTCACATGCTGTCCAATGGGCAAGTGCATCTCTTAAGCTGGGTGAAAGATGCCGTAGCACAGGATTCAGAATACACTTGCCTGCTGATCTCAGAATCTGGGAGCAAAGCCTCTACCTCTTCTATCACTGTAGAAGGTAACGGGGTCTCTGTTGGGCAGTGGCTTTTTTCAGATTTCAAGATGTCACACAGAGCTCTAAAACCAAAGAGCCCTGAGGCAGAAAGTCCTGAGCTGAGCAAACCTAATGGCCCAGCTTGGCTGCTCATTTCAGGTAACTAAAAGGGGACCTAGTGGGAATACAGAGATTTATGGTATCAAGAATGCTGACTTGTTCCAACACGAGCAAATTGGCAACCCTGCAAAATTATCAGTTGTGGTTAAAGGATGCAGCCGGATTGTTGCTGAGCAGAAGAAAACTTGGCAGCCTCTCGATAATTTAACACAAAACAGAAATGCTGAAATGAGCAAGTGTGGGTGCCTGTGCTCTACCCAGAAATACTTTCTATCAGTGTTATTACACAATATACTAAGCCGCTTAGTATAAAAGGTACCATAACTCCCTTTTATCTAAATAAAGCTTACAAAATAAGTAACACCCTTGCCAATTGATGATTTGAACTATGTAAATGTTAAATATTCTCACAGCATCACATGCTTACTTCTAGATCTTTATAACAGAACATATAATTTTTAAAAATATCAATATTTGAATGTTTAATAAGCACCTAACCCAAATCCTTCCCCCCCATTGCTTACTATTTTTAGGTAGCAACTCTCAACAGACCTGGTCAAGAGAGTTTGCTAGCTGGAGAAGTGTTATTGGTCAGCATGAGAAACTGTTGGAAAATTGGAAAAACACATTGGTAGGTTTTACATTCGGGGCAGGTGGATTTTCATTTTGTTTAGATGAAGGAAGGACATTTTATTTTTGCAGGGTGCCTAGAAGAAATTGGCAAAACTGTCTTAGTTTGTGCAAAACTGTTAGCATTTTGGCCACCAAACTGGAATACTGCAAGTCACAAAGTACTTTACAATACTCTTTGGGAAGTCTTGGGCTGGTCAGTTACTATTTCTAAATTCATATTAGTTGGTTTGAAACCCAGCAAATCAACCTGTAACTTTTCTCAATTGCCACATTGGCAATTGCTAGAGATAGTTTGGATGTTTTTCCACATCCGAATGACCTTTCTTGTACTTTCATGAGTCACCCTTAAGCACTCCACATTGCCAAAAGCAGCAAATACACTGAAGAAACCCGGTATTGTTAGCTCACTTTCATCATAAAATCGTTATTCCAGAATGCTCCCAGAGCCAATTCAAAGGACCCACAGCAGTCTAATATGACTGTAGTAGTTCAAAGTGCACTTTTATGAATTGCACACTTGTCAGTTTATTGAGACATTGCTGTGCTGGTCTGTGACTGTAATAAAGACTGAATTGAAGTTGAGATGAGCATGCAAAGTTTTAAATCCCTGTAGAAAGTAAGACTTATGATTAGCAAGCTCAGGGACAAGGTATTACATTTATTACTGTATATTGACTCACTTGAATTAAAAGGCTTTTTCTGGTTTGTATTAATTTAGGACAGTTGCAACAAAAGTGGCACGGCATGAGAAGCTAAAAGTGTTGTTGAAAAAGAAAAGATACTCTGACATCAAACTAGCTCAGGTATGACCTGTGTGCCAATCATTCTAGAGCAGAAGACAGGAGTGAAACTAGCCTGTTGCTTTATCGGCTGACGTGAACAGTGTGTATTGAAGTGCTGCCATCGGGTACTCTGTAAATATCTCCATGCCAAGAAAAAGAATAAGGATGTTACAAGATGTGCATGACCACATTACCTGATATTTAATGAATCCCATGACCAATAACTTCGGTGTTTCAAAAGAACAATCCCAGCTGCGCTAGTAAATGGAAAGTACATGAAATCTCACTGCACTATACATTTATTAAGACAATATAATTCAGGCAAGGTAGGTTCTTTCCCTTTAGTCTGGTTACTTGGCTGCAGGATCTTTTGAGGCAAATGGATTGTGCCTGCAAGTAACTCCTGAAAAATTCAACTACTTCTTCAAATGGATTTTTATAGTCATGTTGTCATTTTGAAGCCTAAAAATGGTTGATCTGCTGAATTAGGCAACAAAAAAACAGGTTTTTTTAAACAGTCAAATATATATTTTGACAAAGTAAATGAAAACTCTGTATCTGCTACAACTACACTATACCTAAAGGTGAAGATGGAGTATGACTAGCATATATTGTGCAATTATCTTGCTCAGAGCTAAGTTATGCTGATTCGCATGCAAAACACATTGCTTCAGTTTACAAACTTCACTTGGAAACCTGGTAGAAGAGTTGCTGAAACATATTGTGCGATCGGTCTTCTACAGAAATATGAATACAACCATGTATTAAACCAAGTCATCCACTCAAGTCAAACAAGATGGAATCTGCTTCCCAGGGTTTTAAATTTCCGTTAGCAGAATTCACAGAATTCTCACACAATATGCAGAAATCCATAGTGATGCCGCAAGGTAAATTACAACATTCCTAATTATCAGTAATCTTATCAAATCATTAAGGCACACTTGCTAGTCCCATGCTGGACCCTTAGATGAAGGGTTTTCCTGTCCCCCATTCCGTTTTTAAAACTACATATTTCAATATATAGAGAACCCAATGAAAATTCACAACTTCTTGATAACTTTCATTTGCTAGGAAATGTAGAAAGTGTTGCTGACTAGAAAGGTATTACAAATAATCAGAATCTGAGCTATCTTATACTATCTCCAGTGTTATAACACACAGCAGTGACTTTTAAGATATTTTATTATAGATCGAGGTAGCTTTCTCTTTCTATTCTCTTTTTCTGCATCTACCAGAACATCTTCCAACCACAATTGTTCAAAATTAGTGATGCAGTTTCAGGCACATTAAAACATAAAACTGTTACTAAAACCCTGTCAACTTTTTAAGTAAGAAAGATATGTTTTCAAAATTTGATGAACAATGAAAAAAACCCCACCATTCTTTAAAAAATGTTAAGTGCATTCCTTGGCAAAAGGCAACTTGCCCCATTACCCTAGCATTGATAATAAATAAGATTTTTATTGTATCAGTTTTTGTTGAACCAAGCACTTATATATCTGTATTTTATGCATGTAAAGGCACAGGAAGACATAACTTTAACCAAATTCCCTTACCAGTACTTATTGATACTAATAAAGGAGCAAATAGCATTTGGAAATCAGAGCACTGGGAAATACACCTAAGTTACTAAATTGCAAGTGTGACTGGAATGTTATGAAAATTACAATGAAAATTTCCATGCTTTTTAAAAGGCACACAAAGTAGTACATAAGAAAAGCAGCATTTTCTCTGTGAAACTGCCCAGTAATAGCATCAATAAAATACCTGATATTGTTTTAGTGCAAATGTCTTTTGCAATATAAGAGGCATACTGCAAAAAAATTTGTTTTATACAGTAGTTGTACAATTATTCAGTTGTCTCAAGCCACCGAAATGTTGGAAAGCTTATCATAAAATGGTCCAAAATGGAATAATCCTCCATATCCCTCTGGCAAAAATAAGAACGGCTAAGCCTTTTGAGCAGGGGTGTCAAATTCCCACACAACAGTTGGTTCTGCTCGCTGAAATAAGACCGCCGGCTCCATTGGAGGGAAAAAAAATTATGCTGATAGATCAGGCTAACCTCTCTCCAGCTTCTAAGTTTATTTGGGTTCTGAAAAGTTAATACAAAGGAATGGTTTTTTAAAAAAACATTCTAGGACAGGGGTCTCCAACCGCTGGGCTGCGGCCCACTACCGGGCCATGGCCTGTTTGGAACCGGGCCACACAAGTAATGGGTGAGCATCTGCATGCACGTGAAGCTCCCTTCACACAAGTGGCAGCTGCTCGCACAAATGGAGCTGCATGTGCTCGCACACCCTTACCTGCCACTCACAGGGAACTACCTCTTCTCCCCACCACTGGGTCGCCAAGCCAGAAAGGTTGAGGACTGCTGTCCTAGGACACAATGACCTCTCACATTTTTTTCTCTGCTTGGTTAAACTCTGCCTTTAGCATGGATACATGAGCAAAAACGTAGAAAAGAATGCTTTGTAAACTCAATCATTTCACATTGCCTGCTTCTCGTCTTGCACTGCTGCCACTTTCTGCACCACAGAATCCTGATAGCTTTCTAAAGATAGCCATTAACAGAGAAATTACTTCATATGCAAAAAGTAAGCTATCTCATGGTGAACATTTTCTGTATCTTATGACTATAATCTATCACCAAATTCCCATTTACAACCCTGTAATCCCTTAATTTGGGGTAGAGTTGGGTCAATGGAGCTGAACATTTTACTGGTTGGATGCCCTCCCTAACACCATGCAAAGTTTACAGCAGATTTTTTTTTCTTTGCGCTCTAGGAAATATCTGATGCTACCTTGGATTAGGAGGTGAGCATCTTCACCACTAGGCCACCACACTATTCATGACTATAATCTACCACCAATATTTAATAAACTGCTGAAGGTAGCTGAGAGAATCCCATTCAGGATATTTGCAACAAATGTAGCTGTCAGTTCCAAGGCTGTACAAAGCCCTTCAAAAGTTAATATCAAGCTGCAGAACGGGACAAAATAGGAAAATACAGTACCAATAAATTAATGATTATTCTCTATGTATTTAATAATTCCACCTTGCTTCTACCATCTTTTAATGACACACCCATGACCTACACCAAATTGCTCTATCACAAATCAGCTGACAGTATTGCATTTTTGTTTTGCTAATTTGCATATATCCAAATGGAGTCATTATATATTAGTATTTTTATATATATATTTTTACAATAATGTCCCAGTGAAAATCAGTGGTATTCCCTTCTCATTTTTTTTCATTTCGTATTATTTTATACACAGTACCATAAAGAGAAAAATCACTTACAAGCGCAATGCAGTTCATTGGTATCAATCCAGTGATATAATTATTGGAAATCATGAGAACAGTGATTGGAGACTCTGTGCTTATATGGAGCAGAGACTAGCTGTCTGGCATTATGCTAAAGGTGCTTTCTCTACAGTATTGCTATATGAAAATACAAACAAACCCAATTCAATTCCTGTCTCATTCTGTATTCCATTTGGATGAACCAAGCGCTTTCACTGAATCCGCCCTCGGAGGGAAGTTATTGGACAGCTCTGAATTCTTTGGCATTAAATTATCTCAGAAATTCAACTGTGGGTTTTCTATCTTATATTACAGATAATTAAATTTAGGTAACTCACTATTTACAAATCTATATACACTCAGACACACACATAAAGTAAAAGTCAATAATGCCAAAGAAGGTAGTCTTGATTTACTGAGGCTCCTCAACATCCAAGGGCAACATGTCAGTGGTTGAGAGTTTTTCCAGCTCCAGGATGTAGGGATTATACTCCTCTTCAAGCTTTTGCTTCCAGATCTTAACTAGAGGTGCAAACAAGCAAACAAAACACAAAAAGATTTTCCTCTGGGCAAAGCTATATTAACAATAGTTATGGACTATAATTCTTACAAAGGCTATAACAAAAGGTAAGAATGCAATGTAGTTTTACTATACTTTTGAGAATACTAAAGTTGGGGAAATAGTTCCCCATAGTAGCTAACTAGAAACTATTTCCTACTCAAAACTTACAGCTCTTGTATTGAGTTTTAGGATCACAAAAATACACATAATCATTCATAAATAAGATGATAGCTTTCTAATGAAGGAAACTATAAATAACAATCCATTATAATAGGATTATTTTTTTAGGAAAGGAAAAGTTTTCATTTATTAACAACATAGATCAACCATATGCTAAATAACAGTTTGGCTAAAATAATATTTTAAATTGTCACTTTAAAAGCTAGGTAAGAAAGCTTGCAGGTCATCCATGTTCCCAATCAAATTCCAATTAATTAATCATTTGAGACAATTTATCGGATAAAGTGCCCAACAGGTGGCAGAATTTAGCCAACCTTGACTTAATTAGCAAAAGTAGAAGGGAGTACTATATAAATACCATCAAATGCTGCTGATGGAACCAATAATAACTCTAGAACATGGAGGAGAATAAAAAGTAGAAAATACTTTTTGCCAGCATTCACATATTAGTTGAATGGTTCAGTACTTCAGGCACAAGAATTAATGAAGGAAGTGAAGAGCAACACACGTAAAAAGTAGTTGTTAATCTGTCCTATCTAATGTATTAATACTGTGGTGCCCACCCTTTCTGGCACCAGTGACCAGTTTTGTGAAAGACAATTTTTCTATGGATGGGTGTGTGTGTGTGTGAGACACATGGTTTTGGACGCAACCTAGATCCCATACATGCATTCGCTTCACTTGCTTTCCTGCTCCTTGCGCGGCCCAGTTCTTAACAGGCTGTGGATCAATACCGCAGACTGGGGGTTGGAGACCCTTGTATTAATGTATTTCTTGGTCAGTACAGCATGATATGGCCTGCATTCAGAAGAATTACTGCTATCAAAACTGAAAAAATAATACAAGTATATGTGGAGGTGAAAGAATCTAGAGCACTGACTCAAACTTGTCTTATAATTGATACCAAACATAACACGGAAGCTCTACCACTCTGAGAAGGGTATTCAACTTTAAATACACATTCTATCATAAATGAGATCAACAAGGTAATGCTGGTTTTGCTTGGCTTCCCCTAAAGATACAGTATCCATCTTAGATATCTGTAGTGCAGGTAGTCCTCGACTTACGACAGTAATGGAGCCTAACCATTCAGGCTTCATCTAACTAAAGACCTCCCCTGGCCCTGCTTATGCATTCATTAAAGAATGCGCAGGTTGTTAGGTAGAGCATGGGGTGATTCAGGGATGGGAGAAACCGAGGGAGGCCTAGTGCAGGGACAGATACTCCCAGGAGGACTTCCCCACCATCTAAGATATCCCATGCTCTGCCTCCTGCTCCTTTGTTCCCCCAAAGCCCTATGGGCTTCTTCCATACCTCTCCCTGTCACCATTCACTTACTTACCCTTTAACAAACTCAGGAAGTCAGGATTGCTTCCGTTGTAATTCTTGCCTCTCCAGCCAGCATAAACCACTACAATGTCTTCTTAGTTCCGCCAGTGTAGCTTTTCACTAGTGGCGCTAAGAAGAAATCGTGCCTATTTTGGTTCTTTGCAAGCCTTTCCTCCCCAATCAGCATAAATCAGTAGTGATTTACCCTGGCAGGGGAGGAAAGGATTGCCATGGAAGCAAAAGAGATGGGATTTCTTCTTTGCTCTACCAGTGTAAGATTAGCGTAAAGCTAAGAAGAAATCATGCCTATTTTGATTCCTTGTAAGCCTTTCCTCTCCAGCCTGTGTAAATCATTATGATTTCTTCTTAGCAGCGGCAGCATTAAGATTAGCGTAATGCTAGAGCTGGAAGCACTAAGAAAAAATTGCATCGATTAATGCTGGCTGGGCTGGAAAGACTTGCAAGGAACCAAAATAGGTGTGATTTCTTCTTAGCACCACTAGCGTAAAAAGCTAGCACTGGCCGAGTTAAGAAGAAATTGTAGTGGTTTATGCTGGCTGGAGAGGAAAGGATTGCAACGGAAGCAAACCTGACTGGATTTCTTCTTTTTGATTGTGCCATATGGCCCAATGAGGGAGCGGCCTTCTCTACCCTGACTTCCTGAGCTTGTCAAAAGGTAAGCGAATGGTGATGGGGGGTGGGGAGGAGTGCATGGAACCCAGTATGTTGGCAAAGCAGACCCAGCGCCTCTGAGAACCTGGCTGGGCAGGATGGAGGGAAATAGGTGGGTGGTTATGCTGCAGCATCTCTGTCATCAATGATAAGGGCGAATGACCACAGGGGCACTGCAGAATTTGTAACTTTGTAACCGATTTGTATTTAACTTTTGAGGTGTGTGTTGTAACTTCTAATGTTCATTAAGTGGCCTGTTGTACCTAAAGGATTACCTGTATTTATTTTTGGGTATTATACTACTTTAGTTATTCTGCTATAGAAGTCTCAAGGCAAGACTGGTTTAAAGGCAGTCAGTCACTGACATCACTCTAAAGACTGAAACACAAACTGCAGCAAGGATTAACAAACCAAGATTAGCATGCTCAAGATTTGAAGAATTAAATGACATATTCAGCTACAACAAAGTAATGTGCAAATCTGCAATTGAAGAATATTCCAGAATATTCTGTTCCCCTGGAACTCAATGTCTGAAGCTTCTAAAACTACTTCTGGTTTAAGAAATTTACTTTTGAAAATTTTGAATTACTCCAAGGATGGCATAGTTGTAGTGGGGGAGCAGAACATTCTCGAGTCTAGAACATTTTGTAATCACTGAATTGTGGTATCTCTGCTATTATAAAAACTACTTACCTTAAACATGAAAATATATGAGCCAAAAACAATTTACGTATTAACTCACTGTAATTTGGGGAATCCTCTTCAGATACTTGAAGGGGCACTATACCATTATCTAGTGCACAATTCTCTTTCTGATGGGTTTGGAGTGCACAGTCACTTTGTTTTATTTCTTCACTTGACTCCTTCTCTAAAGTTGAAATCATCTCCTTGTATGCCAGCCTTGCTTCCATTGTCAATTCCACCATTTTGTGAAAGTGGTCCTAATTTATAAGAATTGGGAATTTTGTATTGACATTAATTTTAGAACTTTCTCATCAAAATATAACTGATTATCCCCAAATAGTATAGTTCCATGTTCAGGGATTAAATACCTCAACAGTATCAAGCTGACATGTGTTCCCAAGTTCAATGGTATGTGAAAATCAAGGGTTTGTTTATTTTTTTTAAAGGCTAAAACACCAAACACAAGGGACTACAAAAATGATTCTGGAAAATAGCATTTAATAAAATAATAAAACATAGGAAATTAAAGCGCTTGAACTGTCTACTGAAAATTGTGCAATAGAGAATACCAAGTAACATTATATAAAATTTGCTAGCAATCAGAATCTACAAGCGCAGCACACTGAAACAAAAAAACTGTTGAACAAAAATTGCAGTGATGATACCTATGTAAAAATTCATTTTATATTATAGTGCCTCTGTATGTCTCTGTGGCCAAGATCCTAAATGTATGTGAAAAAAAGCTCTATTTACATGAACTGGGCATGATACAAATAAAACTGTACAGATAAGTAAGACCAGTTTGCTTATTTTTGTTTCAGGGAAAATCCATCTTAGGAATTCTGAAGCCGTAAAACTTCTTGATTCATCAGTAACTTGCACAGTTATTTACAAATGAGGTCTTATTTATAAGAATGTAGGGCAACTCATCATACTAATAGTTTTAATGTTGATCATCTATGGTGGCGCTGTGATTAGAGTGCAGTATTGCAGGCTACTTCTGCTGATTGCCAGTTGCCTGCAATTTGGCAGTTCGAATCTCACCAGGCTCAAGGTTGACTCAGCCTTCCATCCTTCCGAGGTGGGTAAAATGAGGACCCAAATTGTTGGGGGCAATATGCTGACTCTGTAAACCACTTAGAGAGGGCTGAAAAGCACTGTAAAGCGGCATATAAGTCCAAGTGCTATTTCTATCATCTAGGAATCTAAAGTTAAATTAAGCAGCAAAAGATTTTATCTTGACAAACAGCCCTAGATGCTGCACCAATATAAGGGAATGGACTGTTGCTAATAAACCAACAACTGTTGGATACTGAAACTAGTCGATACTAAAATTAAATGGAAAATTGGGTTTTTCCCCACCGACTTTGGGAAGTGGGGCAGTTGGGAAATATGTATATCTTCTCTTGTAAAGAACCTTGGATTAATCACTTATCTGTTTTTTAATAAATTTCTACACAGTACATCTTGTTTACAGTTGTAATATACTATGTTCTAAATTATATGGAGTAACTAGGGCATGGGGGAAGTGCAGCTATTTTTTTTCTTCAAACAAGTTAGAAATAATATTCTGCTACATCCAAAAAGGCATCTCTGTAGGAGTATGCAGGAAAGCAAAGAGAAAGTAATTTGCTGAAGTTTCAAACCTAAGCATAATTTTCCACATGTTACTCAATAATTATTATAAATAATTATTATCTGACATATACACATTTGAGACAAAACCATCTTTTCACTACAATGATTCCTGCTTGCTAAGCAGTCCATGTATTCAGTGCAGAGCCCTGACTCAATGAAACTCAACTTTTATTTGAAAAAAGTTGCTTCTGAGACTGAGTTCTAATAAACAAAGTTACCTATAGCCATGCGCGCAAAAACCTTCTTTTTTCAGACACCTGCACTGAACATATAAGTAATTGCATAAAACTGACATATTTGCTGGGTGACAACATGGTTACTACAAATAATCATGAACGTATTGCTCTAATACTTAGAATAGCACCAAGTTACTTAAGGGCCTAGAAAAATACCCTGGAGTATTGATTGGTATCTTTTTAAATGCTAGCAGTAGTTGTTGTAATACTAATAATTAAGATTTTTAAAAGCTGAAATATTAACCGAAGTGGGTAAACAGTGGCTATAATAGCACAACTCACCTGAGCACCATCGTAGCTGAATATTCCCACCACACTAACAGGCACTAATTTGTTCACACAGTGCCCTAGATCTTTGCGATTGAGAGCAAAAACAAATGGAATATTCTGTTCACATGCAGTGTCAATTATGAGATGCAGAGTCTCATCCAACCCACCTGTGATTAAAAAAATTTAAAAGAATGAACCGTTAAAAAGAATTTTCCAGACAGAATAACTAATTTTTCTTCATTTATGTCATGAGGGATTTTCCAATGTCCCACTAAACTACATCACAAAAGCCATCTGTTTGCTTTAGGTAAATACCTTTTTAATGTAAAAAAACAAACCTTTTGACTGAATTTTTTCACAATTTGGAGAAATGATGACACATTTCAGCTTCTTCAGCTTCAAGTGTTTCAACACTTCTCTGAGTCCCAGAACAATCCTGCGTTTCGTCTTGGCCTTCACAGGGTCTTTCTGATACAAGCGGTCTTGGAAACGAACCAACTCTTTTAGGAGATCTGTTACACAGCTGTCAACCTCTTTACTAAGCACTTGGGTACAGTAGCTATAGAAAGAATCAATTGTTTCAGTATTTTAGCAAAGGTCTGAGATCCCCATCTATCTTCTTTGATTCTAGTCAAAGATACATACAAATAAGACTGTTCAGAACAAGTAAGTTCTAAACCATGAAATAAAGTTCAAAAATACTGACTGAAAATGCCTTAGAGAAACATTCAGGAGAAATATATATACAAAAAAGACCAACCAGGCAAATTGTCCTCATTTAAAATTTTCCTTATGTAGACACAGCTATATCCTGATTAGATTTCTGACATTCAATATTTGGAATAGTAAACCAAAATATGCTATGCAATATGCATGTGGCACCATCAGCAAAATAGACATCACTGAATGTACAACATCAGAATAAGATCTCCTTTATAACAGGAAACAGACAATAAAAAATATATAATTTGTTCAGCCAGGTGACAATTTACTTCACTTCCAGGTGAAGATCATGGAACAGATCATGAATTATTGATGTCAAATATACAAGTTAAACTTTAAAAGTTAAACAAATTCTAAATAAAGTTTTACTGGGAGTAATATTCAGAAACTAAGCTCAGTTAAGGGAACAGATGCAACACACTTATATGAAAGTGAACCTGAGGAGAGATAAGAGACCCTGTAAAATTCAAACATTTCAAAGAAGAAATTATTCAAATGACTTGCAGATCAAGCTTCAGGATAGCTGGGAAAAGACAAAGGATGAAAGCTAAAGCCTCTGGCAATAAGAAAGATTTATGATAAGTCAACACAGACTTTCAACATCAAGCAGGAAAGGATTAGATAGTTCAATAATGTAAAAAAGGTAAGAATAATGTAAAAAAACTGGCAAATGATAAAAAAGTAGAGATAGCCTTAGAAAGATCACAAAAATCACGGGAGGTTTCAGCCAAGTTAGGGCTTTTTAGGAAGAAACATGGAAAAAAATTGCATAGAAGCAAATGAAGTTAATAGAAATTGGAAAGGTAATACTCAAATCTTTTTTACAAAGAGGACTGCAGAATAATAGAAACATTTCTTGCAGAGGAATATATTCAGGAACTGACTTCCCTAGAAGTGAAGGACAAGAGACATTAAACCAGCTGTCAAAAGGAATAGCACCAAGCATAGATGAAATTCCTACTGAATTGTTTATAGCTACAGAAGAAATGGGTAAGATACCAAGAGTTTTACTTCATATACAGAACAACACTATGAGGCCCAGAGATAGAAAAATATAGTTGCATAGAAATAACTGAATCACTACCTTCAATCCTCACACAATCAAAATTTTGCTTAGGATCTAACAAAGAATCAAGTTCTCTGTGGAGAGAGAAATAACATATCAAAAGACAGCTTTCCGAAAATGGAAGAGGACATGAGTTCAGATAGCTAAAATGGGACAGATAGTAAAGTTAATTAAATAATTTAAGATATCTTGCTTCATCACAGTACAGCTATGACTATAAGTCTTACCAGAATGTGAAATATATAATAATGCCAGAACATCCAATTATTTCTCAGATGAACCTTTATAATGACCAAGAAACCACTGTAAGAACTACATGTGGAAAAAATAGTTGTTCAGGATTCGGAAGCAAGTATGAAAAGGATACACATTGCTCAATTTAAATCATACAATCTATTCTTCCTCCTCTTCTTCCTCTTCTTCCTCTTCTTCTTCTTCTGACATATCCGTCATCGGACATTGGCGACCACGTTGGCAATCCTATTTTTGTCAACAGCCGTATGAAAAAGTGCTGCTGAGTTTTGTCCAAAGCAGTCCCTTAGGTTTTGAAGCCATTATGTTGTTCTTCTGCCTGGTTTGCCTTCAATCTTCCCCTGGAGGATTAAGTGAAGGATGCCGTATTTTTCTGGGTGTCGCATCCCATGTCCCAAATATTCTAACTTTTGCTTTTTAATAGCTTTGATTATTTCCCTTTGCTTTCCCAGGTGGCTTATCACCTCACTTGTGACTTTGTTAACCTAGTTTATACGTAACAGTCGTCTGTAAATCCACATTTCAAATGCTTCTAGTTTCTTCAAGTGGTTTTCTGTCAGAGACCAACTCTCTACTCCGTAAAGCAGGATAGAAAAGATGTAACATCTGACAAGCCCGATTTTCAGTCTTAGGCTTATGTCGTGATTGCAGAAGACCTTTTTCATTTTGAAGAATGCTGTTCGAGCTTTCTCTATCCTTCTCTTTACTTCACTAATCATGTCCCAGCTTTCATGTAAATTAAAACCGAGGTACGTGATCCTTTCAACATTTTCTAATGGTATTCCTTCCGGATTTATCAGTGGTAAATTAATGGGTTGTTTGCTGACGACCATGATCTTGGTTTTTGAGGTGTTAAACTTCAAGCCGTATTTTTCAGTTATTTCTGTGAGACTGTTGATGAGGAGCTGGAAGTCTTCATGCTTACTGGCAAGCAGAACTGTATCATCAGCATATCTTAAATATAGACAATCTATATAAGAACAGAAAGGCTAGACAGTTGGAAACAAACCTGGAAGTTTGAAAATTTGGTATGTGCATAAAATGCTGTCTTTGTTAGCTGAAAGTAAGGAGACTTTATAAGAACACATTATTTAAAAGAAAGGCACACAACAATCTGCTTATAAAATAGATGGTTTTGAATAATCTGTGATTAATAGATACATCCATATTTCAGCCATTTGGTTGCACGAATAGGCACGGACTGAAACTTACTGTTCCAGGTTGAAGTAGTTCTGCAGAAATCGGAGAAGGGGGAGGGAAAACCCCAACAACACTGGTAGCCAAGGAAAGAAAGGGGAGGCCCTAGATGACCATGTGGCAGGCATGCTGATGGAATATCCTAATGGGAGAGAGGATTACAGCCTTGTCCTAGTAACCCCATCCAGATTTTATTTTGCTTGAAGCCTGGAATAACTAAAATATTTCTCATTTCAGTTCTATCAAATTGTTCCTGGCTTAAAATTATTTGGTGGAACGTCCAGAATGTGGTGGCTTGTTCTGGACTCAAAACAACATTGAAATAAAGATGAGAAGTGAAAAAAAAATGGGTTCATGTTATATAGTAAGAAAAAACAAAGGGCATATCAATCCATATACTTGGTGAACATACAACTGAAAGCTGAAAGAACTAAAGGTGGTAGATAATTTTGGAATTTGGGGGCAAGAATAAAGATGGACAGTGTACTATAGAAATAAAGAGCAGATCAGGGATGAAATCCAGCAGGTTCTGACAGGTTCTGGAGAACTGGTAGCAGAAATTTTGAGCAGTTCGGAGAACCGATAGCGGAAAATTTCAGAAGTTCGGAGAACTGGCAAATACCTCTGGCTGAACCCAGAGTGGGGTGGGAACTAAGATTTTGCAATATCCTTTCCCCAGGAGCGGGGAGGGAATGGGGATTTTGCAGTATTCTTCCCCTGCCATGCCCACCAAGCCACACCCACCAAGCCACACCCACAGAACTGGTAGTAAAAAAAAATTGGATTTCACCACTGGAGTGGATTAACCCTAGCAGGATGGCAATGGCAAACTGACATCATGAAGAATAAAGATATAAACATGGGGTTTTTTCCAGCAGAAATGTAGAGCAGTTTTAATCCTGGACATTAAGGTAGAGTGAAAGAATAAGGATTATAGATTTGGAGACAATTTTAAGAATGCTGTGGACTACAAAAAGAACCAAACAGTTTTGGACTAAATAAACTCTAATGTCTCCCTTGAAACAATAATCAGCATAGCATACTTTGGACAAGTGGTATGAGGGACTGGGGGGGAGGAAAAAAATCCCTACATTGGGCAATACTGAACAAAGTAGAAAAATGAGAAAATACCAATTAGATGAAAGGGTAGCATTAAGAAAGTTGCTGAAATGTCTTTGGAAAAGCCATGGATTATTATCTGGCACAAGTCAAGATAGAAAATATTTGTCCCTACTTATATCAGGGGGCTGAACCAAATTGACATCTAATTAACATTACCTGAACCAAATGGTATATAAAAGGTTAAGACAGTTCAAAAATGTCAATTTCTTCTTTGGTGAACCAAAAATTTCCAGTGGTCAAGCTTATTCAAAAGTGCAAATCCACCATTCAACCCTAAAATGTAATTTGCTTACAATTAAGGTTATTCCAGAATTTTACTAATCCAGCATGTAGCTGAACATATGGAGGAAATCAAATTGAATGCAGAAGAGGGCCACAGAGGCAGCTCCATCCCTTTCTGATCTTCAGAGGTTCGGCTGGAAATCTCAAGTCAAAATTACTTGTTCGAACATCAGTGAAAAAAACGTAATTTTGCACTGCGTGGGAAGTTGTACTAACATTTCAGATCAGTATGAGTAGCGCTTCTCTTCAAACATTTAACGTTACACGAATTGGGGAGAATAAGAAACAATATCTTCATACTCTATCCAGTTTGAAAGTTTTTACATATTTAGCTGAACATTTGAACAGGCCTTGTAAGGATTCTATTCAGATTGTAGCTTTGTGCCAGAACTATCACCAGGCATCCCGCTTCCCAGAGCCCCCAGGCCCAATAAAGAAGCAATGTTTGAATGACTGATACCAATGTACTTACTCTCTAAATCTTCGGCTATGGATTTTGGGAAAGCTGGGTTTCAACTGTGATGGAGCAATTGAGTTTTGCAAGGAGCCACTAGATTCTGTACATTTCAAGTCCACTTCTGAACTACTCTGCGTCAGAAGTACCGGGTCCTCTGCAACTTCTTTTACAACTTCTAAGTAAAAGGAAGTTGTATACACAAATGGTTATTTTTCTCCTTAATAGATCAGAAGCCTTAGAAGTATTGTTGACTAATTTAGGCCAGTATAAATCTATTAATG
This sequence comes from Stegonotus admiraltiensis, assembly GCA_032468215.1. Taxonomy (NCBI): domain Eukaryota; kingdom Metazoa; phylum Chordata; class Lepidosauria; order Squamata; family Colubridae; genus Stegonotus; species Stegonotus admiraltiensis. Next base: position 29,137 of record JANHZT010008299.1, on the reverse strand, counting down.
AATTATTAAAGTGAAACTGGCATGAAAAGTGACAGGCCACATAAAGTGGAGAGATTATAGAAAGGAAAACCATAGAACAGGATATCTTACATATTTCTATTTCAAGTTTAAGTAATCTTTGTAAGTAAAGCAAATAGTTAACATTTAAAATAATCACATCAACATCCTTCAAAGGCAAGATGTTTCATATTTATAACTACAGGTAGTCCTTGACTTACAACCACGATGGAGCCCAAAATTTATATTAAGTGAGACATTTATATGAGTTTTGCCCCTTTCTACATCCTTTCTTGCCCCAGTTGTTAAGTGAATCACTGCAATTGATAAGTCAGTAACCCAGTTGTTAAGTGACTCTGGCTTCCCCACCGACTTTACTTGTCAGGTCACAAAAGGGGATCACAAGACCTTTGGACACAGCAATGGTCATAAATATGAACCAGTTGCCAAGCATCTGAATTTTGATCACGTGATCATAGGGATGCTACAATGGTCATAAGTGTGAAAAACAGTCATAAGTCACTTTTTCAGTGCCATTGTAACTTTGAAGGGTCACTGAATGAACTGTTGTAAGTAGAAAACTACCTGTAGTAAGTTAAAATCGATACCATGTAGGAGAGTGCTCAATCCATTCATCTGAAAGCCAAAATGAATGATCACCATGCAATATTCGAAACACAATTACTAAGAGTTTTCTTATTTTCCTTTATTCTATGTTCTCATTGCATTTTATATTTAATTTATTGTTAAACTTTATATATTGCTTAAGAATGGACTGAAGAATGTGATACACATATACTAAATGTATGTAATGTGCTAAATATAGATGTGTGTGTGTATAGTTATAGATTTTAAATGTATAACTAATTTTAAATGTAACTATAAGTTATAGTTATCATTATATTTACATTTGAAGTTACAGTTACATTAAAAATTTGATTAAAGCATAAAATAGAAATACTTCTTTGCACTTTCAAGCCCTTTAGGTTATATGAGAAGCTAATTCTTGACTGTTCCTGTTTTAAATTGAACGGTGCCTTTTGCATTTGGAAAACCTGGCAATCCTAGATGCCAATATAAGATATAATCCTGGTGCAATGAAGACCAACCTTGTCCACTGCAGGTTTTAGCTATCTACAAAAGGCTCAAAGGTGGCAATTACATCTGCAAAAGGAAGATGAGAATTTTTAAACAAAAAAGCAATGTCTAGGCTTACGTGCAGTAGCAGCTGCTTCACAAACAAGCCACACCAATTATTCATTAGCACATTTTAAAAAAAAATACAAGCACCTGGACCTGACTGGTTGCCGATGAACCCTGTACCTTCTCTGGGGGCTTTACAAAATTGCTCATCATCAGGAACAAATTCTGCATTCTGCTCAACAGCATCAGCTTTCTTCAGTATAGCCATCTGTTCTAAAATGTGTTGCTGTTTTCGCTGTTCTCTCTCCTTCAAAATAATCTGAAAAAGAAAATACTTGCATTGTCCCCATATAAGGTTAACTGGTTCTTGAAATGTTGGCAGGCAAAATTTAACTACTTTAGGATCCTTTTTTCTGACTTCCCATGAAAGATAGCAAAGCAAGTGAATAGATTTTAAATATGTGGAAATACTGAATTCATGTTCAACCCACTTGCTCAATGGGATGGGTTGAAATTTATTTATTTATTTATTTATTTATTTATTTATTTATTTATTTATTTATTTATTTATTTATTTATTTATTT
>JANHZT010008299.1:0-11059 GCA_032468215.1 Stegonotus admiraltiensis | reverse complement strand
AACCTTGAGCCTGGTGAGAATTGAACTCGCAGTAATTGCAGGCAGCTGGAAGCTAAATACTACCTTTAACAGTAGCAACTCAGGCTCCTTGCTGCCATCTGTTTCTAATAAAGTTATCTTTGGCAGTTTTGCCAATGTTACTCTTATTCCAGTGTTCATTATTGTCAGACACACAAAATTTGGTCATGAGTACATGCATTGGTAAAAAAAAATTAACTGTTATATTTGTAATAGTTAAAAGAAGTACCTGCTACACAGGGAGTGTTTCTTACAGATTAAATAGTAATAAGAAAAATCCAATCTCAGGCTACATACTTCCTAAAGTAACTGTTATAATTCTCTCTCCCTGCCTCTTTAAATAGTTGAGCCAATATTTTCAATTAGACTAGGTTAAAAGTCTGGAAGAAGACAATGGCAAACCATTTGTATATTAATATCAAGAAAATGATATTGTTGCACATTATCTAATTCCTGGGTGTGGAGTTCAATTTCAGGAAGCTGTTTTACTTATTTTAATTCAGTTTATTTGAAATCATTTACATTTACAAATAAAATTACAATACTGTTTTATATTGTAATGTGCCTTATGTTATCTGAGACAAGTCTTGTTAATCAGATAATAACTATATTCAGTGAACAAAATAGTTTCCTTTTATTGGAAAAAGCCCTGTCTCCTGAACTTTAGCTTTTTGTGGGAAGTTTTGGCATTAAAATATGACCGTCCTTGAAAAACGAACAAATGGAGAAAAATGGCAACCCTTTCACTGCTTTGAAGAGTAGAAATTAGGTGCAAGGCCAAATGCACTATTGAAAAAAAAAATTCCATAGGCAAGATTCATTTTAATTTTAGCCACCTTGGAAGCAGAATGGAATCCATTAATTTCCTGTAATGATAATGTTTACAGTATATTTGCTACGCTCACATAATATTTTAACAGTAAGCCATGGTTAACAAACACGCCGGTTTGTATTCAAATAACTTGCTGATCTAAAACGAAAATAACCACACTATGATTTAATGTGACGCATTTTGTTTGGCTTCGGACTTTCCGCTACAGTTCGTTAACTACGATTTAGCGGGTTGTGAAAACACACTCGAGATGTGCCTTTCCTAAGGGCCGTTGGCTGCGCCCCCCAGATCAATCTTCGCTTGTATTTGCTTTTCCTTCCGCAGAGAAGGAAGGACTCCCCGCCTGAACTGAAAAGACTGTCATCTTACACCTTCACTTCGAGGCTCCCGTCGTAAAGCACCAAGAGGAAACCTCAGGCAGCGGCTTCCTTTTCTTTGTCTTGACCGGAAAGGCGGGGGGTGGGGGGTTTAGTTCTTGCTGCCGGTTACATAACAACGGCCAGGGCGACTTAAAGAAAAGCCGGTCTTTATTTTTAGTTCTCCGCAGACCCAGCCTGACCGCCGTTTCCCCGCTTACCTCATTGCCCGCTCCCCGTTCTGAAGTCATGGCGGGGGGAAAAAAAGAAAGGGGCAAGCAAAGGCCAATGCCTCGCTAACGGCGACTTCTACCCTACCCTCCACCACAAACCCAGTTGGCGCGCACAAAAGCCGTCGTGGAAGCGACGCCGGAGCCTCCTGGGCTCACGGCCAATCAGCAGCAGTGTAGTCATCACATGACAGTCGTCATGACGCCAGAGGCAAAGAGAAGCTTGCAGGCGGAAGTATTCGAAGGTTCTCCCGAGGACGCCGCATCCAGCTGCAGAGGCAGAGCAGGCCATCCTGAGAGCTTTTGGTACGCAATCTCCGAGAGGAAGTGACAAAAACCTTGGCTACAATACAACACTATTCTCCAACTTTTCTGGAAGTTCGTATCAATAGACGCTTTTTCCCCATTCAAAATTAAGTCACATAAAACCCGATACATCTGAATTGCCCTGGGAAGTTGCTCTTTCGTTTGATACTTGATATTTTGCAAGCCTATACTACTATGTATTAGTAAGATCTCATCAATACTTATGTTTGACTTTTCTAAGCAGAAGACATTCTGGGGACCTGTTTGCCTCATTACTGCATGCATTTTAAGTGTATATTTCAAATTTTATTTAGAGGGCTTAAAGTGGCATGTGGTTTACATGCAGTTTCATTCATCTTCAATATTTTGTGTGAAGTTGTGTCCAGCAAGTTCTAGATAAATGGGGATTGGAGCCCAGGACTCCATAATGAAAATTCATTATTCTGTCAATACAGGCACATCACATAAAGGTTAGGGATTAGTTTAGAAAAAGGAATCAGTATTCCAAATGCTGGCAAAAAACAACACAACACAGAAAAAGTGGCACTACTCATAACTTTCAGTTTTAGAAAAGGCTGTTCTGTCATTATGCTCTGAAGTTTTAGTAGGACTATATCATGGAATCGTAAAGTTGGAAGGGACCATAAAGATCTAAGACTGTGTGATGTGCAGAAAAACTAAAACATCCATGAGAAATGGTCATCCAGTTATTAAAAATGTCCATAGGTAGAAAATTCACTCTCTCCAAAAGGAACCTGTTCCACTATTATAAAGCTCTATTAGAAAGTTATTTAGATATACAGGTAGCTGCAACTTATACCTATTTCTGGTCAGTTTCTGTGGCCATAGAAGTTTTCAACCATGTTCTCTGTGACTTTTCATTTTGTTCTAAATTATGGCTCCCTTGATTCTCCTCACCCCTAGACAACTGGGGGGCTGGGGAGAACCAGACAACTTAAGTTCTTTCAGCCTATTTTCATAAAGCATGTCGTCTTAATACTATTTTCATTATCTCCTCTGAATCCTTTACAGTAGACATGTCAAACACGTGTCCCACAAGCTGGATCTGGCCTGTGATAGGCCATGGAGTTGGCCTGCAGGCCCATCCAGGAGATGGCGACAGAATGGCCCTGCTGCCCTGGGGCAAGCCACACCCACCCAGCCAGCCACAATGACCAGGCCATGCTCACCCCAGCCCTCCAAGGAGAAACAAACTCCTGATGTGGCCCACAACAGGAGTGAGTTTAACACCTCTGCTCTACAGCATGGCTGGTCAACCTTTTGGCTTATCTCAGGCTGCATATAAAGTATGTAATATAGTTTATATAAATATCACTAAAAATCACATTTATAAAACTTTACAAACTTATAGCTATCCAGGACCACATGCAACCTGTGGGCTGGACACACCTGCTGTACAATAACCTATCAAAATTATTCAGGAAACGTAGACCTTAAATCATACATGAAATCCCAGGTGTGATTGCACCAGTAAGAAATAGAATGACTTCATGCATCCTTGACACAATTCTTATAATGCAGGCCAAGTCTGTTACTTACCTTCTCATGGGTGTATCATACTGCTGACTTATCTTGCTAATGACCACACCCAAATCCTGCTCAAATGTAGTGTTTCCAAACTATTATTTCCGTTTTATGTAGGTCCTACATTTTTACCATCTCTAAATGTAATACTTTAACAATTAGCTATATTAAAGGATCTCTTGCTACTCTCAGCTCAGTCTTCCAGTCTGCTGAAGTATGAGATTGATTAACAAAGTAATGGAATGTGCATTTAAGTTTAAATCTCCAGAGTCAAATGAATTGCATCCTAGAGAATATAAGGAATTTACTGTAGTCTAGCCAAATATTTATCCTTGAGAAATTCTCAAAAATGGAATACATGAGTCTCATTTTTTTGAGATGTATAATTTTCTTAGTTTCGTAGCAGGTGGTATTTACGACTAGCTGATCTATTAGGAAATCTCAGATCTATAGACAGGATTTGAGAAATAAGCCAGCTGTTATTAAAATTTTTTGACAGCTTTTCTTATACTATATGGAAATTAGATTAAGAAATTAAAATCCATGAAATACATACCAAGATTTAATTTCAAAGACAGGTTTATTTCTTCAGACCTATTTTAGGAGTTGAAAAGCCACAGGATGAATTGCTCTAACAATTATAGAAAGATACATTGCTAATATAAACCAAAGATCATTGAAGCTTTTATAATCAACACATTACATGTAAGTTGTAAACTTTATTGAACAAAATTGACAAGAGCAAATAGGCACTTGTTAACAATGAGAGTTCAAGATCATAGCAGCCAACTTAACTTTGCATTTTACTGAGCTCTGTTGCTGTGAATAATACAGCTCATGCACAGGTAATGACTTATTTGTACATTTTTCTCAAGTATTCACTGAATACTACCAACATATATACATTTGTACAAAAAATTTCAGAAATTTAGAGAAGTTATTTTTCTTGGCCTTTTGGAAGTGGTCTTCTAAAAAGAAGGATATGTGGTTCTGCAAGAGAAAAATAGAAATTTGTTTACGCCTATTGTAAAAGCTTAAACTTGCCAATCATGCTGATTAAACCCATCCCTTTATTACTGCCATTCTGACTGACTTGGAAAGGATAATCCCCTTTCAAATATGTAACATTAGACTGTAGTCCAACATGTTCAAAACGAATTGTGAAGTCGTATCACAACTAAATATTTCACATTTATTAAGAGAAATGTAAGCATGCTAAACAAAATGTATTCAAAATATTTTGTATCACAATATAATATGTTACAACTAAGTTTTCTTCTCCAAAGCAAGAACTATATGATTTAGCTTAATCGACATAGGACATTTGTATTTTTCCCTTCAATTCCCGGATGCTGACCACAAACGAAACACACAAACATTTCAGTAGGTTATGCAAACACTCCCCATTCACATCAGTGCAACATGAAGTCTACAAGGAAAATACTTTCTAAAAATGTAACATCTGCATTTATTTTACCTGGTTCATGAATCATATAGTGGACCCAGCCAAGACTCTGCTGAACACCAAGCCTTCTCCATTCTTCTTCAGTCATTAGATGTGTTTTTGGTACTTGCTTTGAGAGCTCTCTTGGCAGCATCACATGCCTATCACGATTAAAACGTATACATCAAACTCACACATAAAATGGTTAGTTTTGACTTGATACGCATGAACCCAGTCATGAGTAAAATAAAGTTTCCTATACAAATCCATTGCTTTTTGGAAGTGATTGAAAGTCTTTAGAATCCTGCTTCGGCTGAAGTTATGTAATCAACAATGGCAGCATTCAGATACTTTCAAAGGAATTGTCCAATATTACGTTAAATTTGCAGTTCCACAAACAAGTCTTCAATATTCACACCATGCACAATCAAGCTATTTCCCTAAATCTAGAAGATTCACAAAGAAAAAACCATTCGTGCGGCCAACGCCCACTCAGTCATTAAGTTTCCCCGAGAGTTAACCTCGATCAGCCAATTCTTTATTACTACTTTTTCCAGAGCTGCGGTCGGGATACAGATTCAGGGTGGAAAGGGAGAAAAGTTACTCCCTCAGAGATCGAGTGTATGGAAACAATAGGCGGTTACTGTACTTTAGCAGTGCCTCAGCTCTTTTGCTGGCGGCTTCTACGTATAAAGATGATTTTGGTGGGGATTGATGCCACCTTTCCCCGGCATTTCCTAAATAACCCCTGAAACTCCCCGCCTCTCCTTTTTGTTACAGTCTCTGAGGCGGCCCAACCGCTCGTTGTTTCGCTTTTGTATATCCAGGCAAAGGCAAATTGACCGAAAACCGACTTCAGCCATTCCCCCGCCCCGGCACAAACGAAGTAACACGAGCCTCCCCGTTCTCGTACCGGTATTCGTAGTTCTCGTCGAAGTATTTATCCGAATAATAGATCTGCTTATGAGCCATTATTGAGAGGAATGGCGGCGACCACAGCGAAATCCCCCTCCGGCCCCAAAGCTCGTCACTAACCGACTGCGGTGAAGGCAACACAGCACCCGACCCAATTTGAATCCGACATCTCAGCGCTGATTGGAAGGCAGCACCGAACTAATGGGAGCGCGCGCCGTCACGTGGTTTCGGTCTGTTGCTATTTGACTCTCTCCTCGGTTTGTCTCCGTTTCCACCAATCAGAAAGGCCTTTAATATAGCTAATCTCTCTCTCTCTCTCTCTCTCTCTCTCTCTCTCTCTCTCTCTCTCTCTCTCTCTCTCTGAATGATATACAATTCCAATATCTCCGGCGGGGTGGTGTCCAAGAGCTGCTGTTGTTGTTTTTTTAACTATTGTTATCGTAATGGCTGCTCTTCGCGCATAGCTACCCATCTTTTGCATTTTATTTTCAGGACAATTTTCTACCCGCGTCGTTTCATTCTTTTGGCGTTTTTCATTCAAGAATTTAGTCAAATGAATTCCGGAGTCCAGAACTACAATCAAAAGTGGGGTATTTAAAACTCCACAAGGATCACATTCTAGAATGAATAAATATATCGGGGAGTCATTTCATCCCTTTCCTAAAGTCACGGAGAGATAGTGTTGCATATAGGATTTGCAGACCTTTAAAAAAAAAAGTTGTGTCTCATTACCTCTACTGAGTGCCCTCAAAGAGGGAAGTGATCCAAGTCTTCTGTTGGGTGTGGCTGCAAGGGTGCAATTTTCACCCCCATGTCGGCTTCAGCATCTCACCAGAAATCCTTTAACTGCACCATTGAGAGCTGATTTAAATCTTCCTCCCACGGAAGGACTTTCCAACGTTGGGGAACGGTGACTCAGTCAGCCTTTCTCAATTTAGTGACCTCTGATAGACTACACAGGAAGTCCTTCACTTACAACAGTTCATTTAGCGACTGTTACAGTTAACAGCGGCACTGAAACAAGTGACTTATGGGCATTTTCACAGTTACAATCTTTGAAGCATCCCCATGATCATGTGATCAAACTTCAGATGCTTGGCAACTACCTCACGACTAGCACCGATCCCAAGGTCATGTGATGCCTTTTGCACCCTTCTGACAAGGTCAACGAGGAAGCTAGATTCACTTAACTAGATTCACTTAAGGTTATCAACTGAAGTGATTAACTAACAACTGTGGCAAGGTAATAAAATGGGGCATTAATAACAAATGTCTCACTTAACAACAGAAACGTTGGGTTCAATTGTTTGTACTACCTGTAGTTCTAATCTCCAGTTTTGAGTGTCTGAATGATGGGAGTAGCAGTCAAATGCTTTGACGATGTTGACTAGGAGAAGTATGAAAAATGGTGTACAAGTAGTTCTCAGCTTACAACAGTTCATTTAGTGACCATTCAAAGTTACGATAGCACTCAAAAAATGGTCACATGACCATTGCATCATTCCCATTGTCACATGATAAAAATTTGGATGCTTGACAACTGACTCATTTATGGCGGTTGCAGTGTTCTGGGGTCATGTGATCAGTTTTTGCGAACTTCTGACAGTCAATGGAGAAGCCGGATTCACTCAACAACCATGTTACTACCTTAACTACAATGATTCACTTAACAACTGTAGCAAGAAAGGTTGTAAAATGGGGCAAAACTCACTTAACAGATGTTTCCCTTAGCAGCATAAATTTTGGGATCAATTATGGTCATAAATTGAAGACTACCGACACACATTTTCACTCTCACTGTTTTCAGTAGGCCCAACTTTAAAATTTCTAAAAATTTTCTAAGTGCATTGCTTCCCCACCTAACATTTGAAATGTGGTTTTTCTCGTTTCCCTTTCTTCCTACATTCTACTTGTCTTAACTTCAAAGGTTTCTATTTTCCTGTGTTAAGAGTTTACCTCTCGGTTCTGACATGAAATTACGTTTTTAGCCTTGTAGAACTTCCAACCATTACTGTTTTCACTTTCAAACACTCAGAAACATTTTGAACCTTTTTGTCCTCACCGGGGCTGATGTTGAAACACAGAATAATCCCTGAGCTGTTCCTGATAACCAGTAGAGAAGAAGAAAGAAAAAGTCTAATCAGACTTTTGTCTCTCTATCTGTGTCTATGAATCAACAAATTTAATTTTGTCATTTGTTACTTTTTAAGAGAGTTTAGCATTTGCTGTTAGAAAGAGCTGTTAAGGTACTTTTTCTCTGCTCAATTTAACAAGTGTAAAGTTATTTAAAGAAAGAGTTTGGAGGCAAGAGTTTCCATCAATAGAAAAAAGATCTGCTCCAACTACAACATTTCTACTCATAAATTTTATTCACAATGGTTTTTAAATCTCAACTGAGTAGTTAGAAAGAAATTAGTTTGCTATCTAATGGATACAAGTGGGAATTACAGGTATGATGCTTATTGGAGCAACCAGAAATACTATGCGGAGTTGCCAATAATCTCTATCTCCTGCCATATCTTAAATCTAACCTTATATCTAAATTCTCTTTCAACTTCATATCTGAATATCTCAATCAGAGCAATAATCTGAGATTTCAAGAATTCTAATACATAATGTAGTATGGGTTAATGTACTATTAAACATGACAAGTTTTTTCCCCAAATAGCAGTATTCATATTATGCCTCACTTTTTAAATATAAATATTTTTATTTATATTTTAATCCTTTAAATACTCTGCAAAATGATGTCCAATGCAGGGATCCACTCAATTTATAATAGAAATCTAGTTAAATACTTCATGTCATAGTAAGAATTCTGAACTCTGGATCTCCTGCATTCTCTGAATAGAACAGGATAGTTAATCTTCTCTAACCGGATCAGAAAATTGATTTAAGGTAGCTGGAATAGGAAGTGTTTTTTACTATCTAATCCATGACTCTAAATATCTGACAAAGGGCAGTTGATAACCCTAACTCTACAGCATTCTAATAATGGCTATAAATAATTTGGTCACATTCTGAATAGGATTTATTTATTTTTTTGCAAGACCACAATAAGAATAGATAATTTACATAGTTTGCTGGACTGGAGAAAAGCTGACATACCCATTTGGTGATTGTAAGAAATTTTATGACTATAGATTCCTGCACCAGATTGGGAACAGGAATCTGCTGGCATATTAATATGTTAAACTCTGTAGTTTACATTAGGGCCACCTGTCACACAACTTGCTTCTGCCTTTAAATATTTTCCCTGTATAATTGCTGGCAGCTTTGAAAGTTTTTGGTGCTCAGAAATCCCATGTACCAGGATATATGCTTTCAAGGCAATCTTATCCCAATAAGCATCTAGTCAAGCTGTTTACCTCATGTCCTTGCCTGTTTGTTTACATTAGTTTGCTTTTAATTCTTTCCAAGTTAATGAGTAAATAACTAATCACTGTGTATTGCAACAGATTTACAAGATGTTTGGCAAGATTTTAAGAAATACATTTAAATCCTTTTTAAAAAATAGCTTGAATAATATAGTAAATTACATTTTATCCCAACCAAAATTAAATGTATATATAATATGAATAATTTACACATCCCTAAAGGTTATGAACTAAGAATTCCTGTCACCTGGAATTCTGAAGATCCAGGTTAACAAATTGGTCAGCGATATCATTTCGTTTTGTTTCTTAGTCTGGTATTAGTGAGTTGTGTGAATTTGGCCGATAGCAGTTTTTTCAAGAAACTAGGACACCAACATAACATAATCCTAATCAATACTATTATACTTCAATTTGAAATTTCAGTTTTGGATGAAGGGATTATAATTATTGTATGTATTTAGGATAGAATGATCATGGGACTGTGTCCAATTTTTCACTCCTTTACAGAGGAATGCACTTTGATTTGTCTACACAATATTCAAACTGGAAATAGCATTAGTGCTATTGAACTTACTGGTATAGTAGATTGCAGTCAGAAAAAATACAACTCTCTTTGGGTATTTAAGTAGAATAAGTCTCAAGTATTCTTCTGGTTTTTAAGGTTCATTTTTTGTGTAGAAAAAATATTTCTCATGGGATGTTGATAGTTTTATTGCTTGTATCGCCTCAATAAATTTTACTTAACAAACTGCAGTGTTTGCTTAACAAGTGCAGTAATTCACTTAACAACCACCACAAAAAAAGGTTTAAAATCAGATCAGTCATATGACCTGTTCTATAACCATCATGACTTATAGCCTTCATGGGCAGGCTTCATTACAAGTGAAAGTCAATTATTTCTTGTAAATCATTTTTTATATTCGTTTTATTTATATATATATATATATATATATATACATACATACATACACACACACACACACACACACACATACACATACACACACACATATATATATATACACATTTTGCCTCAGAAATTTATAACCAAAACGTCCGGGTTTTTTTCAGTCTCCCATTAGTACTGCTATCAGAAGTTATAAGAGTTCACATATATAACTTCAGAGTAATATAAATTAATCTAAAAAACAATCATGCTTACAGACTCTATTGGTCTTCATTTGTTAACATATTTAGTAGAATATGATTTTGTTAATGCATCTAGTAATGGATGATTTTGTTAACACAGTAATTGATGAGACACGATCAGGAATTTATCAACAGCAGACTGATATCAAAGTCACTGGCAATCTAGTGGGAACCAGAAGCAATTGCAGGACTCTCTTCCCTTTAATAGTTAGCCCAGTATTTCCAGCGTAACCCTATCGGTCATGAACACAATCGGCTTTCCTATCTTCTCCCCATCAGGCTTGTATTCTGATATCAGGAAGACCAATAGATCCTAATGAGTCACCATTAAGGTAAAGGTAAAGGTTCCCCCGCACATGCATGCTAGTCATTTCCGGCTCTAGGGGCGGTGCTCATCTCCCTTTCTAAGCTGAAGAGCCAGTGCTGTCCAAAGATGTCTCCATGGTCATGTGGCTAGCATGACTAAACCCCAAAGGCGCATGGAGTGCTGTTACCTTCCAACCAAAATGGTCCCTATTTTTCTACTTGCATTTTTTACGTGCTTTCGAACTGCTAGGTTGGCAGAAGCTGGGACTAGTAACAGGAGCTCACTCCGTTATGCAGCGCTAGGGATTCAAACCGCTGAACTGCCAACCTTCTGATCGATAAACTCAGCATCTTACCACTATTACCTCAAGGCTAATCCCATTCAAGCCTCACATGCAATTTGGAGCAACTTGGCATAAGTCACTTTAGCTTCCTGATTTCCTCACACCAAAACTTTACATCATCTCTATTGATTTGCATCAACTTCCTTATTGCCTTTATTTATTTATTTATTTATTTATTTATTTTATGTATTTTATTTTGATTTATATGCCGCCCTTCTCCGGAGACTCAGGGCGGAT
>JANHZT010008298.1:25154-44605 GCA_032468215.1 Stegonotus admiraltiensis | reverse complement strand
TACTCTTTTCATGTATTCAAATTATGTTTATACTTTTGCCTGTTATCTTATATATGCTTGACAAATAAACTTATGATATGATATGATGATCATAATCCCGAATGTCACACCTATAACTGCCAATTGGGAAATACTTATGGCATTTTGCACTACTTCTGCAGATCTGTGGTATGTGAAATACAGATTTATTTGAAGCAATTTATCTTGCTGTTTTACCTCCCCTTCCTCCCTCATCCTCCAAAAGACTGGTAGAGCGGCTTACATAAGAATGGGTGGGAACATTATCCTTTAAGTCTTTTGTTATCACCTTTCAAAGCAAGCTTCTTCAATGTATTTTGGTGTGTGTCTCTATATGTATATATGCAGATATGGGTACCCTGGTTGCATTGCTATGCTCGCTCAAAAGTAAACAAACCAAATTTTCGCTTAAGGTGATATGGGAATTCAGCCACAAAATAATTTTACATCAGCAGGAATCTCTTCACCTGTCTACCTCAGAGGGTTGGAGTGGTTGGAGTGATGATTTTATGTGATTATATATGAATAAATAAATTTTTAAATTGAAATGGCCCCTGGCCAAATTAAAGATACATACACATACTACAAAAATTAACAAATTCACCACTATTGGACCATGTTTCCTGCATGTCTGCTAAAAATGTTTTAAGGTGGGGTCTCCAAACTTGGCAACTTTAAGACTTGTGGACTTCAGCTCCCAGAATCCCCCAGTCAGCCAGCTAATTTTGTTGCGTGTTTACGGTTAAGTACAACTCTTTAAATACTGAACAGCTCAGACATTGCCAACTCAAGTGATGTCTGAGCCTGTAAGAAGAAACAAATGTATACTAAATTATCAATAGCAATATTTTTGTGAGAGTTTACCAGAGGCCACTTCAATTTAAACATTTATTTATTCGTGTATAATCACATAAAATCATCCCTTCAACCTATGCAAAACAATCCTGTGAGGTAGGCTGGTGGAGAGATTCCTGCTGATGTAAGATTATCTTGTGGCTGAATTCACTTATCCCCTTAAGCCGGTGGTGGGATTCAGCCAGTTCGCACCACTTTGGGAGAACCGGTTGTTAACTTTCTGAGCAGTTTGGTGAACTGATAGTTGGAAGAAATCATTAGGGCAGAGAACCGGTTGTTAAATTATTTGAATCCCACCACTGCCTTAAGCTAAAATTTGGCTGACTGGTTGGGGAATTCTGGGAGTTGAAATCCACAAGTCTTAAACTTGACACGTTTGGAAACCCCTGTTTTAAGAGGACATTTGCTATGTGGTGAGAATCAATTTATGCCAGCCTAACTTATTATGGCCTGGAACTTTAAAAGAATATTGGATAACCACACATCATCACACAAAACAGCAAGAGCAAAGTTGCTCTGGCTGTAATCAACAGATTATAACTCTCTTGAAAACCTCTTGTTGTTGCTTTCTAAGTTCAGATCTCGCTTCTCACTTGGGCCCACCAACAGCCAAGTATTGGCCTCTCTGGAAACTCGTATTTGCCCAGACCTTGTACGAGACATCCTGTTATCACTTGAGTAATTTGAGCTGCTAAATTTGTGCTGTCTTATCGCTTCAAAAAACGGGGCCAGGTCGTTCCACAGGGAAGAGAGGCAGTGAGCTTTGCAGGCAAAGCACGTGCTCCAAAACTAACAGCAGATGGAAGGCTGCTTGTTCGCTCAACTTGATATGGCATGTGTGCGTGCATGCAGCCACACAACCATTTTTACAGAAAGCTGGATTGAGGCTAAATTCCCAACTCTGATTATTTTATAGCAAGGCTTTTAAAATAAGATGCGCTCTCTCGCTCTCTCTCTCTCTCTCTCTCTCTCAAAGATGATAGTTGGAAGCTGGGCAGAAGGAAGAGGTATGAGTAGAAAAAGAGCAGAAAACAAAAATACAGCGGCTGCATGTTCAGCCCTCCCCTTTCTTGGGAGGCCTTTATTCTTAGCGTGAGGTGTGAAACGAATCCTTCAGCACTCTTGCGAGAGACATCTGCTGTGAGACTCAGAAATAAAGCTGGAGGGGCCCTGCTAAGCTCTCTCAAAGCTTTGTTATCCCTCTCTCTTATTCTCTGGCTGATGAAAAGAACAGCGCTGCCAATGCTTGTTTGGACTGAGCCAGTTTGATTCAATGGTTTAGATCAGGAGTGGGGGGTGGGGGGGGGAACCAGAGTCCCAGTCCTATTTTAGGTATGGAAACCAGCTGGCCAGTTACTCTCTCTCAGCCCTAGAAAGAAGGCAACAGCAAAACACCTCTCTTGCCAAGAAAATGCATGGACTTGTCAGTGTGCAGGTAGTCCTCAATTTACAAGAGTTTATTTAGTGACCATTCAAAGCTACAATGGCCCTGAAAAAATGGACTTTTCCGCTTTCCACATTTATTGACTGACCATTGCAGCATTCCCCACAGTCACATGATCAAAATTCGGATGCTTGGCAATCAAATTTCATATTTATGACGGTTGCAATGTGCCGGGATCACGTGATCCCCTTTTGCGACCTGACAAACAAAGTCAACAGGGGAGCCAGATTCACTAAACAATCGAGTTGCTAACTTAACAGCTGCAATGATTCACTTAACAACTGCGGCCAGAAAAAAATAGTAAAATGGGGCAGCACTCACTTAACAAGGGTCTCACTCAGCGACATAAATGTGGGGCTCAATTATGGTCATAAGCCGAGGATTACCTGTACTTGCCAGGATCAAAACTTACTCAAAATAAAAACAGGTCTATTTAATTTCAGCCAGTGGGGTCAAGGCTAGATCGGAGATTCCTTTGAAACCGAGGTTTGCTGGTCCCCTCCTTCCAAGGAACCGGTTCCCAGTGAGCCTTGCCCTGAGACCCCTTGTGCTTGGGGTCATGCCAGATTGCTCTGGCCTTGTCATCTGTCAGAAAAACCTAATTCCAATACCCTGGTGAGGATCAGGAGACCCTCCTACTGTATACTCCAGGAGAGCCTTTTTTGTGGGCAGACGGATAAAAAATGATTCCCCTTCCCCATAGTAATATTCCTTATTGGCTTGAAGGGGTCTCAGTGTGGATGGTTAATAAGGGAACAAGGTAAGACATATCGATATAGAAGGCAGGAGGAACAAAGAAGCAGTGATTAAAGGACAGCAGGAACCAAAATGTCCCCACAGCCTATAAAATCCAGGATTAAGAGTTGAGGAAATTAAATTGTCATTCTACACTAATAGGGTTAACTCTGTTGGAGTGGGGAGGGCATTAGGAACCTGTGTATTGCATTGATTTTGAATATTCTGTCCACACATGGACAGCAAGGTGGTGGTGGTAGAAGCCCCTCTTGCACGCTTTATGAAGGCTACTCTGATCTTCCCATAGACCAAGAAAGGGCAAAGCATAAGGGTATACAGTAACTAACTACTGTACTGCTTGTTTGCTCATTATCTATTTGCCAACCGAGGACAGGGATAAATTATGTGCCTGAAAAATCCCCCTCCATTTCCCCAAAGTAACAGAATGGTCCCTCTGATTTACCTGGATAACGGGCAGCCAGCAAGGGATCAGTTTCCTGGTGATGTGTGGATGCCAAAGTGGCTGGTGGCTTTTTATAAAGAGAGCTGTCGAGCATCAGCTAAGCCTTTTTAGGGAAAAAGGAGAGAGGAATGCATTCGTCTGATAAGAATGGCCCTGATATGCCTAAGAGAAGGATGGAAAAGTGGATGGCGGGTGTGGGTGGGGGACGGGACGACTGGCTTAGGTTGACAGAGCCCCAATAGCTGGTGTTGGTTAACTGCTGTCCCTTTAAGTCCAACTCTTTCATGCATCCCATCAAAGCAAGGGGATCCCTACAGTTCATTTAATGATCGAAGTTACTATGACACTGAAAAAAGGGATTTATGACTGGTTTTCACCCTTACGACCGTTGCATCATCCCTTTGGTCATGGGATCAAAATTTAGATGCTCTGCAATTGGTTCATATTTATGACATCCCGCAGTGTCCTGGAGTCACCTGATCATCTTTTGTGATCTTCTGCCAAGCAAAGTCAATAGGGAAGGCAGATTCACTAAAGAAACTGTGTTACTACCTTAACAATGGCAGTGATCTCCTTAACAACGGTGGCAAAAAAAGTGGTAAAATGGGGCAAAACTCACTTGACAAAAGTTTCACTTAGCAACCCAAATTTTGGGCTCAATTGTGGTCGTCTGTCGAGTGTTACCTGTACATTCAAACTCTTGTTCCAAGTTCGCCCATGACTTGCAGAAATAATTGGGTGGAGTAAGATTTAGTCCATAACGTGATCTTATAAAACCTGTTTATGCAAATGCTCTACATTTGGGATGACCAGGCACAGTTGTACAATCGTAGTCCCAAAGCTGCTGTTTCAAGAGGCAACTGGACTTTGTTTTTCTTTGAAGATGTTTCTCTTCTCATCCAAGAAGCTTCTTCAGCTCTGTAGTCTCTCTGTTACTCATGGCTACTGTGTGCAAAGGCACTGTTGTCTTCGCACTTTACTTACAAGAGGTTCATATATGTGTGGTGACCAACTCTGTCAGCATAGATCAACCATTCTCAGCTTGTCCTCTGGATGTGCCAAAATTAAAACTTTCTGAATTTCCAGCCAGCATGTCCAGTAAGACTCCCATTTATCTGGGAATTTTAGGAGTTGTAGTCAGGGATGTCTGCAGGGAAGAGGGCATCATCTGAGTCAAGATGCTGGCCAGAAACATGCAATTTTAAGTCCTGCCTCTTTGATTGTGACTGCCATCTTGGACTTTTTTTGTCTCCCTCTTGTTGATACCCTGGCTGTAACCTTAACCCTTCTGGAGCATTCAAGGCTGGAGAAAGACCAGAATTCCCCCTTACCTGAATATAAGCTATGAGTAATCCTTCACTTAAAAAACTTGGTTTAGTGATTGAAGTTAAAATGGCAAAAATGACAAAAGTGACTTATGGACATTTTTTACACTTGCAGCATCCCCATGGTCATGTGATCAAAATTCAGATGTTTGGCAACTGATTTTTATTTATGATAGTTGCTGTGTCTTGGAGTCATGTGATCATGTTTTTTGAAACCCTTCTGACAAGCAAATTCAGTGGGGAAATTAGATTCACTTAAGAACGGTATGACTAACTTAACAGTTGCAGTGGTGGTCAATTGTGTTCGTAAGTCGAGGACTACCTATACAATGATGGGATTAAGGCTGGTGACTTTCAGAGTGCCTGGAAATGAGGTTGAATAGATTCATAGTCTGGTTTAGCAGCTGCTGCTCTGCAGCGTCTAATCCTGCTACCTTGAGAACTGGCACAGCATTTGCCTGCTTCAAATAGTAACACACTACAATGGAAAAGACAGCATTCAATTCCTAGAGTTGATGTTTTGTTTTTTGTCTAGAATGGATCTGCAGTTGGATAGACTGATGTTCCAACCTCCCCAAAGCTTTCTAAGCCAAATTAACTGCCAGTCCAAATTATCTGTTGGGATTATTGAGAAGGAAAAACTTCAGAGGCTACACAGCTTGTTCTGAGCCACTTGGGTGAAAGAGCAAGACACAGATGTAATTAACAATAGGGCAGGGAAAGTAATTCTTGCTCACAGTTTGCTTCTGCATCATCACAACACAGCTCTTAATATTCATTTATTCGGAAGTGCAGTTCTTAAAGACTGCAGTCAATCCAGAATATTCTTGATATTTTACCTAGTAAGCAAGATACCAATAAAGATGTTAGAGCAGCAGCTCAGAAAGGTTCCTGGTTTCAAGGAACCCTCTCCTTTCTCATCAGCCTGCCAGATCCTAGAGAAGGTTCACAAAGTTATTAGGTTAAACAACTGAGGCTGATGAACCTCATTGTCCCTCTCTGTAAAATGGACACGCAACCAACAGCTTTAACCTGCAAATAGGTAGGGGGATTATTTTGCTTGCTTTTTTTTATTTATATGCCACCCTTCTCTGGAGGCCAGGGCGGTTTACAATGCATTAAGCAATAGCCTTCATACTTCTGTATATTTATACAAAGTCATCTTATTGCCTCCCACAATCTAGGTCCTCATTTTACCCACTGGGTACTCATTTTACCCATTATTAGATGTAGCAAGCAAGCCATCTTTATGATAAATTTTCATTGTTGTCTTCCACAGCTGGTTTTCCTGTGGAGGAAGCCAGAGGCAATGGTGCATTTAAAATGACTGCCTATTTAGGGAACATATCCAGGGGAAGAATCCAACCAACTTGGTAACACATGAAGAGGGAGAGATTCCTCCCCCCCCCCTGCATTATTGGGGAACAGGCTTGGCTGTTGTATGCAGGGGCCTGGAGTACAGGATTAAGTTGTTGATATCCCATCTTAAGTGAAGATATCCCATCGATGTTGAGGTACTAAATGACCAGTCTACCATGTCTAGGAGCAGGAAACAAGTTATATTGTATATGAGTGCCTATAAAATTCTTCCATGCATCTGACAGATAAGATCAGTATTTCTCAACCTTGTGAACTTTCAGATGTGTGAACTTCAACTCTGGGAGGAGAATTCTGGGAGTTGACGTTCACGCATCTGAAAGCTCACAAGGTTGAGAAACATTAGATATGATTGTCTCAGAAGCATGAGACATTCTCCTTCTTGCTTGATCTGACAATTGAGACACTGATCAACAAATAGCAATTTTCAGTAAGAATCTATTTTATTAAAGGACCATTAAAAAAGTTAGTGTGTAAGAAAACGGTAGGCTCAGGGACCAGGGACTTCTATCTCTGGTGGAATTATCTCATGGGGGTTATCTGCAACCTCCTGGTCTCCAAGTTGAAACAATGAAAAAGAGTTTTTGTCTGTTTCTTCAACTGGCACAAATCCCGCGTCTCTTGCCAGCTGAGTCACTCGGGAGGAGAACTCGGATACTTGTTCTTTGCGGAGGTCAGGCAAGAAGCTACAAGGACACACAAATCGACAAGGAAAGGCTGTGAGCCGTTTGTGTCTTGATAACCATTCAGTTGTCCAGCTTATATATCAAGCTGTTCTAATTAAGGAAAAAACTATATTTCCATTTTTTTTTCTTGGTCATTTGCTTTAATGCATTGTTTGATTAATGAGCAAACAATGTATTCACTCAGCAGAGAAACCAGGCCCTTATTGCATTAGTCTGTAATGTAATAAGACTGTTTTCAAAAGATGTGTAAGATTTACAATGGAAAAAATTGTAACCCAGGACACTGGAACAAAATCTACTTGACACACAAACATAATTTACAGTCCAAAGGCAGAAACAACAGCTAAAAACCATATCAGCAGCCATGAGAGTTAGGAGGAAATTGTCTTTAGCTCTTATTCACGCAATCAGTTTTGCCGTATTCTTTTCTTGTCCTGGAGGTGGGAACACTTATGACTGTTTTATACACAATTGTTGCAGCATCCCTGTAGTCATATGATCAAAATTCGGATGGTTGGCAACCAGTACATATTTATGATGGTTGCGGTGTTTCAGGGTCATCTGATCCCCCTTTGCAACCTTCTGTCAAGCAGTCAATGGGGAAGCTGGGTTATTAACTTAACAATTCACTTAACAACTATGGCAAGAAAAGTAGTAAAATGGGGAAAAACTCACTTAACAAATGTTTCGCTTAGTGACATAAGTTTTGGGGTCAATTGTTGTGATAAGTCGAGGATTACTCATACAAGCAAAGCAGCTGAATGGAAAGAAACATGAGTGACATCAATTCTCAAAAAAATTCAACCCCACTGTAGAATTCAGAGCTTTGTTTTCTTGTCCTGCTGAAAATGAGAGAATGAAAAAAGCAAAACTTACTTTGTTAACTCAGCAATAAGAGTGGCTTTTGGAGCTGACACCAGACTCAAATTTGGTTTAAGATAATGCACCATACTACAAAAAAGCAAACAAAGAAGAAATGAATTTAATTGGAAGTAAGTATCTTGGTCCCTCAGTTTGATCTGGTGTGGTTTGTGCAATTATGAGGTTTTGTCTATTCACTTAGAAAAATATTAATGAAATTTCCTCAAACTCCCACTTGTCTCATTATGCTGACATATACAATACAATAGTGGCAAAAACTGACTGAAGTATGTTCTGTCCACATGGTATCTATGGAGGCATGGTTTTAAATATGAATAGCTATCAGTAACTTTAAAAAATTCATACAGGTAGCCCTTGATTCATTACAATAATGAAGCCCAGTATTTTGGTCATAAGTTGTTGCAGTAGTAAACTGAGTCACTACATTGAGTCAACTTTTGCAATTGTTGTTATGATGGTCATAAAGTGAGCCAATGTGGTCATTAAGCGAATCATGTGATAGTTAAGCAAACCATATGGCTGTTATGCAAGTTCAGCATATCTGGTGGGTGTTTTTTGCCATTTTATGTGAAATGCAATCACATGACTGTATGGCAGTTGTAACTCTGAGACAGAACATAAGTAACTTTTTTCAAGGCCGGTATTATTATTATTAATGGCCATTAAGCGACCAGTCATAAGTTGAGAACGACCTGTAAAAGAGTTTGGAGAGTTGGCTGTATCATGAAATTCGTGAAACAACCAAATATGATGAGTGGGGAGATGTTCCTTTCTAACAAGGCCAATAGCTATTTGGTAACACCACTAATCTAGACAGATCAGCTCCCAGTGATGTTGGTTATTTCCCACATCTCAGTAGGAAACCAGTAAGGAAGAATTCTGGCTCCCCAGCAAAGAAGTTCCATGCTGCCCTAATCTTACCTGCAAGAGAAGAAGAAGAGATTGAAAAGCTGTTGATATTTGGCTTTGTGATGGAGTTCAGGAAGGCACTCAAGAGGCAGGAAATGGACACGGACATCTTCTGTTGCAGGAAGTCCTATAGCATCGGAAAGACACAAACCAGTGAAAAGGGAGAGGAACAAAAAGAGTTGGACCAGGGTTTCTAGAGGAATAAATTTACTCAGCTAATAAATTCAGACACCTCACCATAAAATTAGGGTGTTGCAAGATACAAGGAAGTCCAGTTGCCTCCAGAAGAAGCACCTTTGGGACAAGTTGAAGACTACATTTCTAAAAGTTGTTGGAAAAAGAGCTAGCTTAAAAAGAGGACATGTAAATATATATTCCATTAGTCTGAGTAAAAACCTCCTATACAAATAGATCTAATAGATAAGGTAGTAGCAGTGCACCAAGGAATGTTTTTTGAGGAAGAGAAGCACTAAGGAAAACAAATAGGTGAATAAAAGCAAACTGATCATCTAATACACAAACTTGAATCATCCTGGTCTCCCTTTTCCTATAGGAAGGCTCGATCAGGCAGATGTACATAACAATTTTTTAAAAGTCTGCATTTATAAAGGTGAGATTCTTGGGAAATTATTAGTGATGACTACGTACAAGAGCAGAAGAAGCATATAAAACCTCTACAAGCAGTCTTCAACTTACAACAGTTCATTTAGTGACTGTTCAAAGTTTCAATGGCACTGAAAAAAGTGACATAACTATTTTTCACACTTAGGACCATTGCAGCATCCCTGTGTCACGTCATCAAAATTCAGATGCTTGGCAACTGACTCATATTTATGACGGTTGAGGTGTCCCGGGGTCATGTCAGTCTTATGATGAGCAAAATCAATGGGGAAGCCAGATTCACTTAACAATCAAGTTACTAACTTAACAACTGTAGTGATTCACTTAACAACTGGCAAAAAAGGTTGTAAAATGAGGCAAGAATTCATTTAGCAAAAGTTTCACTTAATAACAGAAATTTTGGGCTCAATTGTGGTTGTAAGTCAAGGACTACCTGTATTTGTTAAAAGGAAGAGAATGTACCAATCATGTACCTTTTGTAGCACACAACGCAGTACAGGCACCTCCACTCTCAAGACCATCATTATCTTTCCCCTGTTCAGTTGGGGCTGAAGGGTCGTAGTGGGTGTTATATCTCAGTTCATACAATAGGGCAGTGACATTATGCAAGGAGATTTCTTGGGCATTCTATGAATGAAAAGATAATCAGCTTGAAAATGTGCACCAGCACAAGATCTTGTTCTGAGCTATGCCTGGATGCAGTCCTAGTTTTCATAAATATCAATTTCTATTGCCTTCCCCCCACCCCCCAAGTGTCATGCTTACTTTACTAGGGTGGCCGTTGATGTTTTTCAGCAGATTGGGATCTTCAGCTTCAATGCCAAATGTGATATATGGGCCAGTGGCGATATCTCCCCAATATCCTCGTGCTGGTATGGGTTCCCCTTTCTAGGAGATGAGAAATCTGAATGAGTTAATTTGGTCTGTAATACCATTCTTATTTATCCCTAATTAATTGCCAGTTAGGCTGGGTGAGAAAACAATGATAAAGATGAGAAGGGGAATGCAGTACGGCATGCATGTCCAAACTCGGCAACTTTAAGATTTATGAACTTCAACTCCCAGAATTCATTCCCCAGCCAGCCAGCCTGGCTAGGGAATTCTGGGAGTTGAAGTCTACAAGTCTTAAAGTTGCCTTAAAACATTTTTAGCAGACAAACAGGAAATATAGTCTAATAGTGAACTTGCTGATTTATGATATGTACCACTCTTTAAATATTGATCAACTCAGACATTAAATGGCTGGTTGAGGAATTCTGAGAGTTGAAGTCCACAAGTCTTAAAGTTTGGAGATCCTGCGCTAGGGTTACAAAAGCAAAAAGTGAAGCCCCTTTTTCCAACTTGTGCTAAAAATTCTTACCCTTTCAGAGATGCACAATTAGGCCAATGTGGGAAAACACCATTCATTTTGGACCATGGACTCCAGTCTCATGGTGGGAGAACCGACAGTTTCAAATTAGATTTGTGACTGCTTGAGATTCTAATAATATTTATACTTCTTTCACATGGGGAACTACAAAGGGTTTTCTGACATCGTAAATGAAGGTAGCACAAAACTCTTTGTAATTTTGTTGCTAGGATCCATCATAAGAAAAGTTGTCTCTCATCCTGGAGAGAAACTTGAGTAAATGGCTGGGAAAATGGGAAAAAAGTAGGACCGAAGAAGATTAGAAATCTGTAGCAATGCTGAAAGAAAGGCAATGTTACTCCTTGAGCCTACAACTGATCTGCTACTAGTATATGGGTGTACATAATCAAAGCACAACAAATGTCTAAGGATTTCTGAAAGAGTGGCTGTGAATTGGATACTTTTGTCTTATTTTTTTGAAAAATCTAGTAATGGCTACATGTCACTTTCACTCTGTTGTTACAGCAGCTTTACCAGACTATATCATATGAAAGTTAAGAGTCTGGGGTAAGGCGATGTTCGCAGATTAGTCAAACAAACATTGACATCGGACCCAGGATAACATCCAGACACCACCACCAATCATCCTCACCAGATTCAAACCCAAACCCATCCCATAGACGAAATGCAACCACCGTCCAGGAGCCGGACCACAGCGGCATCGCCAGCTGCTGCGCCCCCCTCTGATCCCCACACAAAGCAAACTAACACACGCCATGAGCACATGAGAAGACCTCGGACTCGGAGCCAAACCAAAGCCTGGGATGTTGCATCACAGCCATCTGCTCAAGACAATACATCAAAGAACTCAGGATGTTACAACACTAAAGCTCAGGATGTTACAACACAGCCAACTACCCAGGATGTTGCAGCACAGGACTCAGGATGTCACAACAATAAAACTCAAGATGCTACCACACAAACCATTACCCAGGTCATTACAACACAAAAGACTAATGGGCACACAGCTAGGACTTCGGCCACACAGGATGTTACCAAACAGCCGACTAATCTGCAAACATCAATTCCATCAACTAAACAAGATGTAACAACACAGCCAACCAACCCGCTTACAACAACAAAGCCAGCACTCCACACCTCCCCATCAGTATTTATAGAGAGACGGCATCTCCGATCATGCCTTCTTCGCACAAGCACGAAGCTGAAGACACCAGCCTGAAGATGACGAGTGGGACCTCGTCGAAACATCGCCAAGATACTCTCAATCTTACATGGGAAAAGACCTGAATACGCCAAGACTTGCATACACACACACACACACACACACACACACATTTTTATAACTATAAGCTGCCCAGAGTTACCCTGTGGTAAGATGCCTGGCCAATAAACTTTATAAACAAACCAATAGATTTTGGGCTCAATTGTGATCGTAAGTCAAAGACTATCTGTATTTTACATTATTGTCCAATCAGAACTACATCACACTACCCCTGTCTCTCTCTTCACACTATAGCAATCACCTAGAGCAGTGTTTCTCAACCTTGGCAACTTTAAGTTTATTGTGGGCTTCAATTCCCAGAATTCCCTTGCCAGCTCCCAGCATCTTAAGAAAATGAAAGGCCTCACGTGTTTGATGAGACGTCCAGATGCCAAAGTTTTGTTGGGGACATCGTAGGTGGCTTCTCGCATTTCAAAGGCCATACCTGTATTACGCCAATGTAAAAACTCATGGAAGTTTATTGTTATGGCCTAGATGGAGAAAAAGAATACAGGTAGTCCTCAACTTATGATCACAATTGAGCCTAAAATTTATGTTGCTAAGTGAGATGTTGGTTAAGTGAGTTTTACCCCATTTTATAACTTTTCTTGCCACATTTTTAAAGTGAATCACTGCAGTTGTAAAATTAGTAACACTGTTAAGTGAATCTGGCTTTCCCATTGACTTTGCTTGTCAGCAAAAGATAATCACATGATCCTGGGGAACTGCAACCGTCATAAATATGAAGCAGTTTCAAAATATCTGAATGTAAATAACTTGACCATGGAGATGCTGCAATGGTCTTAAGTGTGAAAAATGGTCACAAGTCACTTTTTTCAATGCCATCGTAACTTCCAGTGCTTACTAAACAATTTGTTTTAAGTTAAAGACAACCTGTATTGTAAGGGCAGGAGGAGTGCCACTACCATGGTCTCTGTAGTCCCACATCCCAAATGTGCTTGGTTAATGTTTCCCCACATTTTAGCTACATACCCCATGCTCGTGCAGTTTCATGGTGAGATCCCAGTCACACACCCCACGGCGAGAGTCATAACGGGTGCCCAGGTATTGCCGGAGACGCAGGTCCCAAAGCTGCTTGATTTGGAAAGCTTGTGGGTCTGGATTCCGCCAGAACTGAAAAATGGCCTCTAATTGGTCCCGCTCCCTGAACTATCCAAACAGGAAGAATTAGGAAGTTGCTGAACCCCATGAAAGGGGGGGGGGGAGCATCAAGGAGTTAAATCCAGAAAAGAATGTCCATCCCCCCCACCTTTTCATTACTTTTTTTAACATTCCCTGCGTCTTTTATGCTTTTAGTAGTTTATCAAATAGTATTCAGAGTCTCTGTGAGGAACAAAAAAATAAAAATGTGGAGTACAGTAACTTGGATCCACAATCCAGGATGTGTGGCTATAGATTGTGGATCCCAAAGAGCCACGACAGCATGGTAAATATGGCTCCTTGATAACAGGTGATAATAACCTGACTGCTGGATTATTTTGCATTTCACCTTGAGTGCAGAGAAGTCCAAAAGAGGAAGATTAGCTAGCTGGAAGTCAGAGTCTGTGATGTAATGGATGAAGAGGGATGCTTTCTCCTGCAGATAGGCAGCGGTCTGGCTCCGGAGGTGAGTGTTCCCCATTAGTTCCAAGAATGTCTCACCCTTCTCTTGGGTGAAGGAGAACGTAGCAAAGAGATATCAATTATAAGGCATTAAGATTCAATTTTCTGGATCCGCCACCTGTCCCCAACCATCAGGGAGTGATCCCGAAGCCCAAATCAACTGGTTGCAAAAGGAGGGAATGAAGCTGGAGTAGGTGAGAGACCATACTTTCTCCTTACCTTGTAGGCCCATTTTGTCTGGAGGCTCCAGAGCCAGGTTCAAGAACAACAGCTGCCGACTTACAGCCTCCAGATTGTTCTCCAGAATGTAGAACTGAGTGAATGAGAGAGGCAATTAGCTGAGCAAAGTGGAAATTTTTCCTCATTACACTGTGAATATCAAAATGGAAACTGCCTTACATCGATTGGACCACTGAGTCATCAAGACCAAGTTTTTTAAAGCAGATTAAAAAGATGTGAAACATATCACTGATCTGCAACATCTTATTAAGTTTGTCTCTTAATTAAATAAGACATGCTTAGCACAAAATGAAATATCTGATTGTCTGGCCTGCAGCACTTCTCAAGCTGGCCTCACTCCTGCCTCCTTACTGGTTATAAAGCAGAATAACCGATTGATATTTTATCAGTAAAAGACATGATCGGAAAATTATTTCCTGGGAGATGTGAATTCTTATCCATTTTTAAAATGAGGTGCCCACTCAAGCTGACAGAAGCAAATATGTCTGTGAATGAGATCGAGTATATGGTGTGCAGTGCACCAGAGTAATATAAATTGACAGACTGTGGAAGAGAGAGAGAGAGTTGACTGCAGGAAGCTTGGGATGGTAGGGCTTCTCTTAGTTAGTTAGTTAGTTCTCTTAGTCTCTTGTCTTAGACAGGGTTCTGTCGTTTTTGGACTTTTTTTCTCCACTGTTTGTATTTGTAAATAAAGAAGATATTACAAAGATAGTGCAGCTCTTCAGTACTGTTGCATCCCAAAAGAGCAGCAAATCTACCCCTCATTCTTTCCATCATAGATAATCCTCGATTTATGACCACAATTGAGCCCCAATTTTCTGTTCCTAAGTGGGGCATTTGTTAAGTGAGTTTTGCCCCATTTTACCTTTCTTGCCACAGTTGTTGAATCACTGAAGTTGTTAAGTTAGTAATACAACTGTTAAGTGAATCTGGCTTCCCTGTTGACTTTACTTGTCAGAAGGTTACAAAAAGTGATCAGAGGACCCCAGGATACTGCATCCATCATAAATATGAGTCAATTGCCAAGCATCTGAATTTTGATCACATGATTATGGGGATGCTGCAATAGTCGTGTGAAAAATGGTCATAGGCCACTTTTTTCAGTCCTGTTGTAACTTTGAATGGCCACTAAATGAAATGTTGTTAGTTGAGAATTATCTGTATTTAGATGTTGAAAACATCCAAACAAGCTTTCTAGAGAGAAATTCTGGATCCTAAATTCTTCAGCTGTAACCCACATGGTAAGATCTCACTCCCTACATCCTTATACTCTTCTGGAAAATTCTTTTTCCATTATAAAAGCTTTCCCACTTTACTATTCAACTGGTCCTCTACAAACTGATTCACTGTCCAAGAACTGTTGTACTCCAATGCTTCACTCCTATCATAAAGAATTCAATGATTCAAGCAAAGCTCCTATGTGACCAATACCAGGAATTCTTTTCTTCCACAGCCCTGCTCCATTCTCCCCCGTCAATCCTCTTGTTATGAAATGACACTGAAAAATGTTTGCTGTGAGAATCACAACCGTTGACTCATAGCCTCATGATGAAGGAAGGGCACCAAAGGACATCTGTGTGAATGTAGGAGTTGCTATGGAGGATTGCAGTGATGTTGCCTCTGTGGTCACACATGCCCTTGTTCATCTTCGCTTCCACACCTCCACTTCACATGTCAACCACAATTCGCATGAACTTCAGAACTGTGATGAGCTGAAGGACTATCATTGGTGGACAGCTACCAAAGCAGCCCTGTCAGACTCCTCACTATGACGGGAATTAATTAATGTCATCACACATTTTAGGAAAAGGAAAAGAGGAGGCAATAAACCATCACTTGATCACATGGGCAGGATGGCTTAAATTTGAGAACTCACTAGTTTTGGTGCCTCTGATATAGCTCAATAAATAAATCCTTTCCCTGCAGAAGAAAGTGCAGTTCTTCCCAATCTCCTTGGTGAATTTTAGCTACTGATAATAGACTTTTTATGGAAAAACAACTAAATATCAGGAGGAATTCTGGTATTTTCTTGATGTTTCAAAACATTCTCAACTGCATCGTCAAGCATTTATGTATCACTGTTTATACTTGCAAAGGCTTTTATAATTTCTGTAGTCAGTCTGTTAGGGTCATTTTTTTTTTGGAAGGCTGAATATACTGCAACGGGAATGGACAATTGTGTCTTAAAAATGATTTCAAATATTTATTTTTATTTACTAGTACACTTTATCACCTGCCTTCTCTCCATCATGGAAATCAGAAACAGAATAACTGAGCTGGAAAGGACCTTAGAGGTCTTCTAGTCCAACCCTTATACCATTTCAGACAAATGGTTGTTCAGTCTCTTAAAAACCTCCAGCATTGGAGCATTCACAATGTCTGAAGGCAAGTCGTTCCACTGGTTAATTGTTCTCACTGTTAGAAATTTCTCCTTAGTTCTAGATTGCTTCTCTGCTTGATTAGTTTCCATCCATTCCTTCTTGTCATGTCTTCAGGTGCTTTGGAGAATAGGTTGTGGCAGTCCCTGACATAATGTAGCACTGCTAATAAGTGTTACAATAGTAAAGTTCCTACGCTGTCTCCAGGTCAGACTCAGACTTGTTTTAGTTTCAGCAAGATTGCCACTGAGTCATTTTGCATCATGCAACCAAGATTTTTTGTTAAAACAACAGCTTATCGCTGTTGCAAGCCTATTCCAAGAAAACTCCCATTTTGATGAGCAACAGACAAAATCTTAAATACAATAAATGAAGACAATTCTAAATTATTTAACAGAATGGCAGCGATTTATTAATGAAACAAATAATTTGCAAATCCACTCACTAGCAGAGAAATGTTATTCTTGCAGCAGATGCAAAGAAATCTACATCCTAGTTATAGAATTTGATTTGTCCTGTTGTCAAATTATAGGTCAGCGGCTGCAACCTTTTGGGCACCAGCGACCAGTTCCACAGAGAGAGATTTTTCCATGGACTGGAAGGGGCGTGATTTAGTGTGCTGCCTGCATCCCAGGTATGGGACTTTACTTGTTTGCATGGCCCGGTTTCTGGCATGCCGTGGAGTGGTGCTGGTCCATGGCCTGGGGGTTGGGGACTCCTGCTATAGTTGTTTTATTAAGTTATTAACAAAATAATAAATCTGCAAAGTTTAGCCAAATAACCCAAGAAAACACTCAGTCTCTGCAGAATGTATAAGGCAGGAGGAAATAAAACATAAAATGAGGGAAAATGCAACGTAATTATCAGAACAAACCAAAGTGCAAAAGTAGCATAAGGGAATCTGGCATGGAAGGAAAAGGTTACGCACGCTGATTTTTCTCCGAGGCTGCCGATGCATCTGACTCATCGTTTTTAGGATGTGTCGTGCATCTATTGATCCCACTAGCAGGATGTTCAGTTCAGGAACGCCATTCTGGGATAGTTTCAGATGCTCCGTGGAGGATTCTAGAGCTACAGAGATAATTAGTGTGTTCATTCAAAACTGCCAATATTCTATGTTTAAAACATATGTTATTTTCCTAATAGGAAAATCCTGTATGTTCAAAAACTGGCAAGGAATGTTTTCATATCGTGCATCTGTAAACAATTGCACATACAGTAAATAGTAATTTGCAGAAATGGAAAATGGCAGAAAGAGGCTGTTTTAACTTTGTGCCATGTAGCAATTATGTTAGCTTCTGTTTAATTATGGAATCAGACAATCTGATTGGAGAATCTAATTTTTTGCATGCAGCCATATCAAGGAGGTACAGCCTTTTTACAACAGTGAGCATGTTGAGATTTGACAGCATATTGTGACTGTTTTCACAAAATGACCATTGTGGAAGGCTTTGTCTTGTTCTTAAAAAACTGCCATGATAGATATTATTCACCAAACTGCCCATTTATTTGAAGGCAAACCAGCTCATTTGGTCTTCTTTTAGCTTTTTTTTTTTCCTAGTTAGGAGAGTACATTTTCTGACAAAGCCCTGGACTAAATTTTTTATTTTTAAAAGATTCTGTCAGGACGATGCAATGACCCTGCAGATCCAGAGCATTTTTTAAAATAAACACAAACCTAGAAAAAGAAATGGATTGCTTTGCAACATACCAATTTCATATTTTCAATTAAAAACACCTTAAAAATTAATAGCAGGAGTAGGATAGGAAGAACCTAAAAATATTGATAATGGGTATAAAGGCGGGAGGAGGGAAGAGCAATATTACCACACAGGAGCATCAGGTTATCTCTCTATGTGTATGTATATTTGTGTACGTAACACATATATAGGCTATTATGCAATAGAACATCAATATCTGGTGGACCAAGAAATACTTTTTATTCAGAGGTAGCTGCTCTCTAAAGATAGCATCACATTATTGAGCCCACATAGAAGCAGAGAGTTTTTGCTAGTGGAAGCAAAAAGGTCCTTCCACATTTGTGGGATGAGGCTCCAATTTCATAATAAAACATGAAAGCAGAGAGGAAAAAGGAACCCTGCATTTTGAAAAAAAAAGTGACACTTACACATTGCTTGCAAGTTGAGTGCTGGAGAAAACCCCCACCAAGCTGTGGTGCCAAAACCATTGCCAGTACCTGCTGCTAACATGGCTGCAAAGAAAACATATCATAAGAAAAACATAAAATTTAGGAATTATGTTTCAGGAACCCACCACAGTTGACTTACTCTCTTGCTATAATGGTTATCTACTTTTCACATTCTTATACGAACCTGATCTTCCTCTAATAGTGTCACTCTGGGCAGCATGCAAGAGAAACAAACAATAACCAGAACAAATGAGCATACATTAAAAAAAGCTACCCGATGTACAAATTATAAAATGGCATCCAAACACAGCAAGTAAACAACTAGAAGGGAACTCCGCTCAAATGGATCCAAACAGTGGGGTCTTGATCTTGCTGTGACCTTGTTAATCTAAGAAAACTGCTCTTTTCAATTTCATCCTTTACCACAGAACTGATCTATCTTATAGGATTGCTATCTTGTGCAAATTGATCCCTGTATTTTTAATTTCTTGTGAACAACTCCAGTTCTTGGAATTACTGAATACTTTAATGTTTTTAGACTCTATCAGACTGGAGAAGATAATTTAAAAAATGCTATTCTTTTGATTTTACTCCTAGGGCAATTTATTAAGTAGATACCATATACCTTTCTCTGAAAGGCAACTTGACTTACATCATTTGTGAATCAACATAGTTCAGGCTAATCTAAATTCTAAAACTGAAAGGACAAACCTGTTTACAAAAGACTCCCTGTTATTTCCAGTGCTTATCTCCATATTTAAGTGACCTGATCATATGCACCTTTGTTCCTAATTCAAGCAATTTTTTTCAGAGAGGACATGAACAGCCATAGAATACAAATCCCTAATTACACCAATTTGCTAAGAATCAGGGATAAGTAAAAGAGCATTTGCACTGAAGGGAAATAAAAATTCACTAGAAGAGATGGAAAAAAAATCAGAAGAGAAGGCTTTGCTGCAGCATTTGATATAACATGAAGGCATTTGTCATATTTTGATCCCCACAATGGCCTCAGGTAGAGACTAGAATGGTGTCAAGGGACCATCCAGTGGTGGGATTCAGCCAGTTCACACCACTTCGGGAGAACCGGTTGTTAACTTTCTGAACAGTTTGGCA
>JANHZT010008297.1:0-14306 GCA_032468215.1 Stegonotus admiraltiensis | reverse complement strand
TAAAAGAGCCAAGTTTGCCTACCCCTGCCCTAGTGTATATGAGACATTGTCATGTTCTCTGCTCATAATAGATCCATCTGGGCCTGGAAGACGATATACTATAATATCTATTATAATTATAACATTGCAGTCACAGGCTCAGCACACAATTGAATTAGAAGATTACATCTTCATCTCTTTCAGATGTAGGCTTAATTGCACTGTTAACCATAATCCACATTTTAGCCTATATATTTATCTTCAGAACAGGGTAGGAATACCTTGAATTAGACCAGCTGGTAACAGATCTGGAAGCATCTGTACATAATTCAGTTTCATTATTAAACTAGGTGAGTTTATGTGGAGCAAAATAATTAAAACAATATATTACTAAAAGGAAAGTCGTATCTTCAGCCTGATGGATCAATTAATTAACATTTGGAATACAGCAGTAACATTTTGATCTGCCATCTTGTGGTCATCAGGGAAAAAAAGACAATTTAGGAAGGCACTTTTCAAAACAAGAATATGTGCTTAAGCAGCTCTTAAAGAAATTGCATTTAATGAAACACAGGAGTTTACTGTTGTGAGAAAATGAAATTTGGGGGCTGAAATCAAAGGAGAAGCTGAAAGGAATTGTGAAGTCCTTTTATAGTCTAGGATCAAGGAGGCTTCATCTTTAAGAGCAAAGAGGCCAAATAATGACCTGCTAATCTACATGGAACATTTATATGGTTTCTTTTTCATTTTTAGGAATCCAATAAAGCTTGCAAATTTCAGCCTGAAGTTTTGGTGGATTTCCAGAGACAACGTGGACTGCTGTGGCATTCTTATGTGGGGGAAGAATGTAAATGCTTTTAGGGCTACCAAAAGGTTAAAGACTTTAACTGCTGCTATTCATTCACTTAAATCACATTTTAGAAACTGAGAACACATTGAGGTCAGATCAGAATTCCTTATTGAGAAATATGTTTGCCATTTCTAAGACATAGCCTTCCGTTATTATTCCATTACACCTTGATCATTCCTCACAGATATAAGTTGACAACAAATAACAGGGAAAGTATGCTTCTAAACAGCCCTTCTAACATTGTTTAAGCTATGTAAAACAGGCATTTTCGTTGTGTTCATAACTGGGAGCATCACAAAATCTAAACCATATGATGGTAGATTAATGGTAGACAGAGTTGGAAGGGACCTTGGAGGTCATCTAGTCCAACCCCCTGTTCACGCAGGAGACCTGTACTAGATTGTCTAGACTTTTTCATTCTTAGTGTATCCTGGGTCTTATATCCCATTTCAATTGTATCAGAAAACTCACACGCTATGGCAATTCCCATTATCTAAATTTATACCTGTAGAACTTAGTTAAGCCCATGAACCATATTCAGTTCTGCTCAGCAGACTATCTGACACCTGGGAAAGGGAAGAGATTGGAAAGGGAAATACCAATCTTCTACATAGCCTCTTTGATACTAGTTATTTTCCCCATACAGTAGAAGCAGCATAAAGCTTCCTTCCATGCAGGACAAGATTGAGTGATAGTATAAAAAATGCCAGCCATGGGGGTTAAAGCAGATACGTTCAAATGAAGACAACAAATGAGATCATTATGCTTCCTCTTGTAAAGGAAATTTCTGAAGCGGCCTTAAAAAATTTGTGCTACTGAGTGGATTTGAAAAGCAAATCCACTCAGTAGCACAAACTGTACACAAAATTCATTTTTGCAGCTAATTTCTTCCTATTCCTGTTCCTCCACGAGCCATGATAAAGAGAACAAATGGAAACAGAATGCATTCTTATTCAATATAGGGACTACTAGTTTAGGACAAATATTAAAGGAAAACGTGACTCCAAACACCCCGTGTGCAGCTGAACCAACACGAGCAGGTGTTTTATATCCTTAGGTGAAAGAGTCTGCAGTACAATTTTGAATGATAAATGCATCTGCAGTCTTGATGTTCAAAGAAACTATGAGTCAACTTTTCCGTCTCACAGAAAAATATCTGACAGAAACAAACTTGATAGATTTCCTTTTCCAGAATGCCTTTAATTCATAGAACCTGTTTTGGTGAACAGCTGGATCCCACTGACAAAATCCTGTTAGTCCTCCATTTTTGCATATCTCTTTCATTTCTTCATTAAAACATCACTAACAGTACAATTACACTAACAGTGTAATTTCACTTTCTTGAAAATATAACCACGGGTGTCAAACTCACCCCGTCACGTTGCCGTCAATTTTGTAATGTTTTTTCCATTTGTGGAGCTAGAGTAGGCGTGGCCTGCACATGAGGCATCCAGCCTATGGGCTGCCAGTTTGACACCCCTGATATAAACTGAAATAGGGGGCTGGATTATATTGTGAAGCTAGTCCGAGGAAAATAACATTTTAATCAGTAGATCATTTCCAATTATGAATACTTATTGGAATAATTGTAGAATCTGCATCTAATTTTTGCAAAAGTCTGTTTAGTTAGGCTGCAAAAGTAATTTTAAAGAATTGCTGCATACCATGTGCAATGATGAACATCTCCGTTATTCATTAAAGAATGTGCAAATATCTTCAAATCTTCTATAATGGATCCATTTTTCTAGGTTCTCATAACATATATACATATACATACATATACATATACATATACCAATACACTAAATATACCATTAAATATATTTGGGTAAATTGTGATTATTCAGAACCAGGCATAATAGTTCTACTTTGAAAGGTAAGAGCAAAATAAGGCAAGCGTTCCACAGCTTAAATAACTGCAAAGAAGTATTTATATGACAGGTGTCACGTGCTAAAATAGAATGTCACTCTAAACCAGAATCAGATGCAATATAGTTTGCTTATTAAAACAAGTAAATATTGCAGGAAAGAGAAATGAGCTCATGGCATTCACAGCAATACTGTCAAAAGAAGAAGATGCATGTCATTAATCATCGCATAGTATACTACATTATGAAGCTGTCATCACACATGTCTTCATTTCCCTCTTGTTTTCCCATTTTAGATGCCTATGATAGTACTAAGGCAATGTTTATTAATAACAAACTTAAACTCAAACATAATGGATTTTGAAGATATCCTGAGTGAGAAATCTTTGTAATTTGTTAGCTGTTTAGCTTTAAAAGTGTTTTGCTTAGACCTTTTCTGACCCACTGCTTTAAAGATAAAAGGAAAGCTTCTAGGAGTGTGATCTAAGATATCTCCAAAGGCAGTATGTCTTTTGATAAAGGATCTTGTAGTCTAGATTGGCAAGCCTCACAGTCATCAATCATAAACAAGGTATGATTCACCTTTTCCATTTCCTACCAGGTTTTCCACTCATGCCTGTTGGCCAAATATGATTAAATTTATTTAATAAAATGAATCACCATAAGTATATGTTCCTCTGCAATTAATTGGATAATAGACTAAAACTTTCTGCTTGATGCTAAAATGTTTAGAAAATCCAACTGCAATAAAAACAACCCAAAAATGAAAGAGGTTGTGACACAATATTTTATATTGCTCCCCCTGTACACCTGCAAGATGATAGTTGTTATACATGGGACATGTTGCTGTTGCAATATCATGTCTCTCACTATTTTGGCCAGTGATAATGTAGAACAGGAGTGTTAAACTCACAGTGTCACAGTGTCATCACATGACATATCACAACTTTTTCCCCTTCACTAAATGGGGTGAGTGTGGCCAGTGCGGGACTCATCTGGCCCACGGGCTGTGAGTTTGACCACACTGATATAGAAAAATGGCTCTTACTATCCCACCCATAACTATAGCCCTGCTATAGTCTAATATATGAAGACCAAGTTTATCCAGTTTCATCAAATTCCATCAGTTTGGCAGCATTGCCAACTTAACAACATTTAAAGCATAACAATCACTTCATTGTTTTCATGAGCAATTCATGTCATTCTAATCATTTAGCTGACCAGTTGGTTCATTTTGTAGCATAATTAAGTGATCATTTAGACATTATTATTCTATTTGTATTGTTTAAGCTGACAGTCTAATATTATATATATGTATGTGTATGTGTGTGTGTATATATATATAAAACAAATAATATATAAATATATAAATATTGTATTGTGTGTGTTGTGTTGTGTTGTGTTGTGTAGAACTTAGGATCATTGGAAAGACATCATTTTCTGAATTTTGTATGTTGTTTGGCAAACTGCTACACAATAGTAAATTTGGGGAAAGCCTCCAGAAAAGTCCAACTGTTCCTGAATACAGTGCCAAAAATACATTATATTAAAAGACCTGCTGCCCAAAACAGTGTAGACTAGATAAAAGCTGCTATATTGCATGGACCACATATTAGATCTTTCAGGAAAATTGTATGCATACTTACAAAACCTAAATGTTCAGCTGGACACTAATCTTCAATGATTTTTCCCCTACTTAGACATTACTCTTTAGCTTAATCTCTTCATTAGCCTGTTTCTTTTAAGAAAAGAAAATGTGTTTCTACATATTAAAATTAATTAAAATGTAGAAGAAAGGAAGAGAGACAAGTACAATAAGAGATCAGAGTTTTTTTCAACTTGGGCTTTTTCTTTTACTATTAGTGCTTTCAACTGCCCTTCAATTTCTTAAGTTAAGAACAGGCTGTGTTATCACTAGATGGGGGCAAAAGCCCCAACAGAAGATACTAGGGGTCAGAGAATTGTTTCAAGAAGTCAGAAGATAGCTTTGTAAATGAAACTGCCTACTGTAAATGAAACTGTAAATGCCTACTGTGCACTCAGATTGGTCTACTGCTAAAAAAATATATTTAAAGGTGGTACTGAAGGTTTTTCTTTTTTAGATTTTTTTAATATTTTCATTAGTGAAGGAGAACACAAAGAAATAAGAAATATTATGAATAGTACAGTAAAAGTATGTATACTATACAAAAATTAAAATAAACATAAACCTTAAGGAGAAAAACAAAAAATAAGAAAAGGCAATGTCCATATAACAGAAATATAAAAATAATTAAATAATTGATTTTATTAGTAAATCTAGACGGCAGAGGATCAAATTGCTCCATCTCATTTGTATAAGACGTTGATAAAAAGGATATATCACAGCACAAGACTTTTAAAAACATCTCTAAACATCCAACACATGTGAATGAGTTGCAAATTTACATTTCTTAATATCTGGGCCATTCTAATTCCTTGCCAGTGCAAAAGAAAGATTCAGTTAAAAGCGAATGAGATCCTCTATTTGGTGCTTATGTGTTTGCATGCTAGACTTCCAATGACTCATAGTACAGTATGTGCTAGAAGCTAAGGTCACTGGAAAACTGTTTCACCACATTCCCTGATCTGCAGCATCTCCACCCCGCAATCTATCCCAGTCTCTTTCACGACTTTCATTGAAGATACTTATGAGATATTTTGTACACACAGCATCGTCCATAAGTCAGAGTTGTTCCAGTAATTTTTCAGCAGAAAGATCCCATGTCATTATTTACAACATGCCACCCAATTTCTCCTATATTGCCTCTTCATGTCATCATTACCATAAATATTTGGATTACAGTTAAAATGAGAACTGTATATTGACAGCCATGTTGCTATAGTGGTTAAGACATTAGCCTAGAAACAGCAAAATTGTGAATTTTAATCTCACCTTAGGCACAAAGCCAGCAGGTGATCATGGGCCAGTCACTCACTCTCTTTCAGTCCAAAGAACATAAGCAATGGCAAACCACTTGTGAAATCTTGCCAAAAATCTACAGGGACTTGTCAGTCACCAGAAATCAACATTGACTCAAAGGCACACAAACATTTTGTTATTGTTAGTTTCACAGTCATCCAGATTTGTAAACTGTATTCTGCATTTTTATCCACATATTGATTCCTTCCCAAAGACCTGGGATAGGCATATCTGCTTTAACTTTATACAACTCAAGCTGATATGCATTGTTTGTTTTTTAATTCAATTTGTATAGCCGCCAATTTCAATCTAGTAACTCTGGCCAGCAAACAACCATTAAAATAGTTAATATCCAATACAAAAAAGAAATACAAATAGCAGCCAACAGATACTATAATTAGTGTTAACATAACCAGGAAATGGGCCTTTCACATATTTGGGACCCCAAGCCAAGCACTTAGCCAGGTCTTCAAGCCTTTCAAAGGACCAACAGGGTAAGGGCCATCCTAATCTCAGGTTGCCTGTTCCAGAGAGTAGGCACTATGACAGAAAAGGTATACGTCCCAGCCCCTGCCAGCTAACATTCCAGGACTGACAGGACCTGGATCATGCCCATTCTGCCAGACCAGATTGGACAGCAGCAACAACTGTGAGAAAATAGTACCTCAAGCAACTGAGTCCCAAGCCATGAAGGGCTTTTAAGGTGACAGCTATTACCTTGAATTGTACCCGGAAACACACTGGCACCGCCTGAAGCAGTGCTGTTACATATCCTGATTAGCTGACAACTTGTCTAGCTGCATTCTCTACTAGCTGAAGCTTCCTAATACTTTTCAATGGCAGCCCCTTGTGGGCAGTGCTTCCACCTCCTATTTTCTCACAACAACATCTGTGAAGTAGGCTGGAGTGAGAGAGAATGACTGGGCAAAGTCACCCAGACAATTTCCATTCCTAGTGAGGATAAAACTTATTTCTGCTGGTTTCTAGACCAGTGTCCACTATATCAAACTGGCTCATTGAACATATTCAGTGTAGGTCTAATGTAAATTCAGTGTAAATGTAATCTCTATCTTTAGAATGACTAAATTCACCCTTAAGTGTAAAAAGAATCAAAATGTTATGCATTTGTTAGCTTCCTAATGCAAGCTCTCTCTCCTTGTTTAGAAATGCACACATGCAGTTCAGAGAATTACCCTCAATCCAAACTGTGTTTCGGTGGGCCTGACCCAGAAACAGGTTATATCTTAAGCTATTCAACAATGAATTGGGGTGGGGGAAGAGAAAGGCTTGCCAAGATGCTCAAATAACTTAACCCTTTTAGGGACTCAC
This sequence comes from Stegonotus admiraltiensis, assembly GCA_032468215.1. NCBI lineage: Eukaryota > Metazoa > Chordata > Lepidosauria > Squamata > Colubridae > Stegonotus > Stegonotus admiraltiensis. The sequence continues at coordinate 7,339 of JANHZT010008297.1, read as the reverse complement.
CTAACCTTGACTTGAACTTTGAAGCAGTTAAATTTTCACTTGGTCCCTATAAACAGAGCTAAAAAGTGCTGACATGTGCAAGGATAAAGGTTTGAAAATGTTAATAGGTTTTAGTGTCTGATACTTTTGATAATCTGGCCCCAAGTGTCTTGGGTCTTTAAGGGTAGATTCCATCTGTCCTATAAAGTTATGTATAGAAACATAATTCATTCCTTTGATCCTCTGCTCTATATAGATGTCTTTTATTTTAAAAAAGGACACACCACATGTTCTGTTGAAGAAAGAAACCCCACAGGCTTGAGTGGTACTTACCATTCGGGATAGCGTACAATTAATATGAAGTTTTCTTTATGTTATGATCCCATGAAATTACCATATAGTCAGCAATATTGGTATAGATTGTTTAGGTGTATGGGTGACAAAAATCAAGACAGTAACAAAGAGGAACAGAATATTCTTATTCAGAGACATTTGATGCCATCTTGATATGGTAGCCCTAAGATAATGTATTATTGAACCCAATAATAAATATCAAATAATGCTGCCTGGGGGATTCTGGGAATTGAAGTCCACAAATCTTAAAGTTGCCAAGATTAGACATTCCTGATTTAAATAAATAAAACTTCCCCTCCCTCCCTTCAAATGTTTTCTCTCTATTTTACCATAAAGTATTTGTAATCCAATGCCTATTTTCCATCCACGAAGCCTCTTTTGAATCACGTTCAATATCCCCAGGTTCTTTTCTTAGTGGCAATACAAAAGTACAAAAGTGTTTTCTTTGTGTATGATTTTTTTCAACTTCACAGTTTAAACTAGCCTACAGCCCTGGGATTTCCAATGGTCTCACATCCAAAAATTAATCTCGTTTATCCTGGTTTAGCTTTTTGGAATCAACTGAGTCAGGTAGGAGCTGCCTTCAGTCAGGAGTAATTTTTTCTAAGTTTAAGAATAGGTTTTGTTGATGAAGCAGAATTGCTAACAATTAAGTGATAATTTTCATTAAGGACAGAATTACAATTCTTGCATCCCCATCATTCAGAGCATCACTTTTCTGCCCTGGACTGCTTCTTTGTATTATTTTTATTTTTGGTCTATCTAATGTAATTTATATTTACATCATTAGATGGCAGTGTAATCTTCAAAGACAATATTCTACTGGTAATGTATATTTTTTAAAGACTGAATTTAAGCCAGTTGCTATTATTTCTCTATTCCACTTCATTGTCTTACCTTTCATTGATTCTAGTATGAACCTACCACACATAGAAATAGAATAGGAGTAACTCATCACCCCAAAATTATTTATCATAATTCAACTCCAAAGTGGGAAAGGGGAAAGAGCAGGTGATTTCATTTTACCGGTCCTATCAGGTATACAGTGGGGAAGTATGATAGAAAATTCTGATAATAAAAATATGAAAACAGCACTTTGTTTCAGAGTGAAAGTCAGATAGTTGTTAACATTTCTTTAACTAGTTGTCATAACTAGTAACTAATAGTTGGCTGTAGACCTAAATGCATCAAGCTCTATGTGATTGAAAAAGTAAAGCAAATCATCAAAATTTGCTTCTGGACTCAAGTCAAGATGCTGGTAATGATCTATGAAGAGCTACAGGACATGAGCCCAGGTTATTTGAAGGTTTGCCTTTCCCCAATAATCTGCCTGATCTGGTCTGGTGAAGAGAGTTTATTGCAGGTCCTGTGTACTGTCAGCCTTATTGGGTAGACTAGATAGGAAACATGACCACATGAGTTAATTTTACTTTATTTTGAAGGTACATTGACAGAATCTTGCAAGGCAGCAAGTACAGTACAATTCTTCCATTGCCACCTTTATGACCAGAAAACTTAGTGAAGGTCCCTCCTGAGCCTCTTGCTTCACCCTCCATGCAACTGTGGACTACTCTAGCTCTTATCTGATTGTCCCTAGGCAGTATTTCTTTGTGTGGTCTCCAAAGGTCTTTTCCACATGTCATTACATGGATACTATGATAATGAAAGGTTCTGTATGTGGATCAAGAGGAAATCACGGAAAAATGGATATTAAAAAGTGTAAGAAATAGAAAATGAAAAAAGTATAAGAACTGGACTGCAAGGTGATCAAACCGATCAGTCCTACTGGATATCAACCCTGACTGCTCTTTAGAAGGCCAGATTCTGAAGATACTTTGGCCACCTAATGAGAAGGAAGGACTCACTGGAGAAGAGCCTAATGCTGAATGGGATGGGAAGAAGAATGGGACAACAGAGAATGACGTGGCTGGATGGAATCACTGAAGCAGTAGGCATGAGGTTAAATGGACTCCAGAGGATGGTAGAGGACAGGAAGGCCTGGAGAAACGTTGTCCATGGGGTCATGATAGGTCAGATATGACTTCACAACTAACAACAACAACAACATAAGAACTGGAATAGAACTTCACTAAGAAAAGAAAGTCCTCTAGGAACAGATATTAGAGCACAGATAAACCCCAGTAAACTAAATATAAAATGAACATATGAAAAGAGAATGTGAAAACTGCTTGGGACAGAGTGAAAAAAATAATATAGTGTGCCACAGAACTGTGTGGAATTATACTAATGGATAGTATAAAACAAGGTGCAATGATGAAATGAAAGCAGCTGGAGATATAAAAGAGCTGAACAAAGAACTTCCAATAGAGAGAGTGAAAGTTGTTTGTTTTTTTTAAGAGGGGGGAATGAAATGATGTTGGGTTAAACTGAAGCAAAGAGAAGACTGGAAAGGTGAACATATAGGTGTGTGTGGAATGATACTGATGTGTTGAAAGAGTGGCATTGAAATTAATGTTATAAATGTCAATAACCAAGAGAAAAAGTCACAAAAGTTACGAGAATGTTGAAAAATTCTGAAGCTCCCAGTGTATCTGGTAAAACTGAAGAAATGTTAAAATATGGATATATTTGCTGAGGCTGAGCCATGTTCCCTGATCTATAGCCATGCAACAGACTGATGGACCCTGTCTTCTGCTGTGGCATATTTGAATGTTTCTCAGAGGCAGGCTTCCAAGGAATCATGAGTAGGAGTAATACTAAGGGTATATACAAGATAGGAACAGGTTTTGTTTTGTTTCAAGCTTGCACCAAAATAGAGCCACTGAAAAAAAATTCATCTGAAACATTGGGTGTCCTCTGTTCCATCAAAACAAGGCTACATTTTGACAGCACAGAAAACAAAACTCTCCGAACATATGGGTTTTTTTGTAAACTGTATACATCCTCAAAAGGCAGAACTTTTCAAGTCTGTCAAAGCATGACGCAATCAAATTTTAGTCTGAGCTTAAAAAAAATAATAACCACATGAGGGGTTTTTTTCCCCTGTGCTCAAAACTCTTGGAATATTTGGCCTGTTTTAAGGGAGTCAGCTGATCAAAGAGACTTTCCCAGAGTTTGCACTATTAAGAGGATGCTACATACCCAACAGCCTAAGAATGATAAATGTATTATATCTATATCAGTCCCATCGTTATTTTTGCTTTTGTTTGTGTTCCAAAAATTCCAACAATAAGAACTTGAAACAAGGATAAGAGAAACTACAGTATAGGTGACTGTTGTTACCAGCATAGTCTCATGATGACAGGAACATTTTTGCTGTTTATTCACTTTTTGTAATTTCTGAATGATCATCAACATCCTATGTAAACTCATTCAGAAATTAAAAAAAGTGAATTATCAAAATACAGTGTAATTGTATCCTTACTGTTTCTAATGTTATTGGTCTGGAGGACTGCCCTGCTCAACAATTACCTGATGCCTTTGGTAAAAGAGTTGCTATACTTCTATGTTGATTCACTGATTAAAATGTTTACTTAATGCTCTTTTGCTGTAAAGATAAGCTATGTAAGAAAATGATTTAAAGGACTGAAGCTTTCATTCCATCACCTGCCTTTGTGTAAACAGTAGCAGTGAAAGCTTCACAGATTTAAAATACAGTTTCAGAAATAAGTTTTAGAATGGGGCTTCAGTCAATGGGGTGGGTGGGAGCTGCACAGAAGCCAGAAAAAGGTAACCAAGAACAAAATATGTAATCTGGAAATCACCTTAGTTGAATGAATTAACAGTGCTCTAAATGCAGGGAGGTTGGATTTTCCCCTTTTAACTGCCACCAAAACAGCCTAGCTTTATATCTCCAGGTGTATGCTGTACACAACTTGTGGGTTTTGCCAGAGGCATGCTGTTGAGAGGGTGTCACACATTTGACTCTCACGGTTGCTAATTCTGGTGGCTCAGTCTTGGCTCTTTTTATTAGTTTCAGTTAGAGAGAGATGTTTCCAGGAAAAATCCAGGTAACTGCATCTGTGCTACAGGGTATAAATAAATGAAGTATTGCCATATATAATATCAAGCTCCAGCCATTTTCCGTTTAGAACAGAACTCTGTGCAAAATTCTAGTTTCATCAGGCCAGAGGTGTTGGGAATTAGGCAGTGTACACATTTAATAACTGTAATACACTACACTAAAAACATTTAGTGCTATCAGGTATACTGTAGTGGTGGTATACAGCTGGTTCTATCCAGTTCAGACGAACCGGTAGCAGCAGCGGCTGGACATTATCAAATCCCATTTTTTATGCTCTGCACATGTGCGGAAGGTCCTGCACATGCGCAGAGGTGCTCACATTTACGAACCAGTAGCGAAGGTAAGTGAATACCACCCCTGGTATACTGGGATGTTAACTATTTAATACAAGCTATGATGATATCATGATCAGTGATATCCCTTGCATCCCCTTGGGTCCTTACAAATACATTTGGTTAGGACTGCAGTTCCTAGACTATGTCCATTCAGTTAATATATACTATTTATCATATTCAACCCCTCATTTCTTTCATCCATTAATTCATGCCCAAATTTCCTCATGTCAGCTTTCAATTTTCCTACTTTACCTGAGAAAGCTTAGCAAGCCTTCATCCTGGATAATTGTCAGTCGCCTTCTGTGACCAGTATGAAGGCTTACTGTATCTACTCTTGAATTATAAATTCAAAAATACTTTGGCTGTACAGGTAGATGTGTCTATGTTTAAAATGCAGAAACAGGCTCCACAGATTTTAACAGTTCTCTACAAAGAAATGAATTTGTGAAAGGGTGTTTGGAGTAGTATTCCAGATCACTAAATAAAGGATAATTGTCTCAATTCCAACTATTAATTGATTCTTCTATTAATTTTATGCATGGTTTTGGATTAACACATGCAATGGCTTCAAAATGTTTGTTCAGCTTAGTGGTTTTAGATGCAGAATTCTATATATTTAGCAAAAATAAAAGGCTCACATGCAGTTTATTTAGATAAGTATAAATATTTGTTTACAGTCCAACTTCAAAAGACTCAAAACAAGTTGCAGTGATAAAATAACTGTATATCATTTCAGAGTATGTTTGTGAGAAGAACTATAAACTTCCATTTATAATTTCCTGTCTCCTGGGCCTCTAAAAGCCTTAAGAGGTCCCCAATTTGCTTAGTAACAAAGATTGGATTTGTTGATGATCAGTTTTTGAAGAGCCGTGGTGGCGCAGTTTGCAGGCTAATTTTGTCGACTGCCAACTGCCAGCAGTTTGGCAGTTCAATTCTCAGCGGCTCAAGGTGGATTCAGCTTCCCATCCTTCCAAGGTCGGTAAAATGAGGACTCAGATTGTTGGGGGCAATATGCTGACTCTGTAAACAGCTTAGGGAGACCTATAAAGCACGGTGATAGATAAGCCTAAGTCCTAATGCTATTCCTATTTTAATGAAAATAGTATGCTATTTTATGTGATCAGGTTACGCTTTCCTATGAAGGAACTTTACATAAACAAATGGCACTGGAACTATTGGTTTGGATGCAATAGCAAAGGTTCAGTGTCCACAAGTGTACCACCACCTGGCTAACAAGTAAAAAACTTCCCAATGTTTGTTTGCCGCTTTGTAAAGAGTTTAATGTCATCTTCCCATGTTTAATTGTTCATTGACATTATTGCATTGGCAATGAGCAACTGTACACAATGTTTTATGAAGCTATTAATATATATCTTCAGTTGCATATTGCACTCCTAATATGCCTGGGGCATCAGTTAATGGCCTTTTGAAACATGTTGGTTCCTGTTTTCATGATGAAAGATCACCTGTAAGGATCTGAAAGCTGCTATTTAACAGTGCATTATATCAGCAGAAAAACACATAAGTTAACCATATAGATGTTAACTTTAAAAAAAAGCTTATATATTTACTTATGCTTATTTAAACATAAATAAGGCATTCTTCCATACCATTTCCTATTGCATATTTCTATAAAAAGTGGACTTTTTTTTTTACTGATATACAAAACTGAAAATGAGTCATATCTTCTATGTCCCACCAAAAACTGAACTCAAAGTTTTCAAATGTTCCAGCCATAGGAAACCATGGGAACTTGGAATAAACCCTTTGTTACTTTCTTTTGTGCTTGTAGAACTCCAAGAGTATGTGGGATGACAAAGTAAACTATTGGACAATAAACTTGCAGAAATATTAGCAAAAGGGACCATTTTAAAAATATTTTTGAAAACATAAAAAAAAAGTCTTCATGTCATTTTATCATTTTATCATACCTGGATTTCAGTTCTTTAAAAACATTGTTTTACATTATCCTATTAATACAGGAAAGAACACAGTAGTGTCATCTACATTCATTGGGTTAATAAAGCTTAAAGTCTGTAAGTCTTAAAGAACCAACTGTAGTCAGGCAAACCTCACCCAGGCAGTGCGGTGGGGTTTCCTAGTTTTAGAAAATTAAAAATAACTGTCTTCCTCAGTCTTTGTATTGTCTGGTGACAGCATGGATTGGTAATACTTAGGAAGCACATGCAACAGAATGTTTGCCTTTTTCCGCCCCCTTCTTTTCACTGGTAGGCTGGCTGTAAAAGAAAATAGTCAGTACTCAACTGCTAAGTGTTAGGTGTCTACAAGAAGGTTTTGAATCCTAACAACTAACAACTACCCACTACATAACAACTACCTAATAACTACAGTATAATTTTCAGGATTTTCAGAAGCAGTTTGCCATTGCTTGCTTCCTGGGGCTGAGAGAGAGAGAGACTGGTCTAAGGTCAACCAGCTGGTTTTATATCTAAAGCAGAACCAGAAATCATGGTCTCCCAGTTTCTAGCCTGATGTCTTAACCACTACACCAAACTGCTCCAAATAATTCTTGCGTAAATAAAAAATAATAAATAAATAAATAACTTTATTGTAATTGTACGTGTATACACAGTATACCCATACAACGAAATTCACTTAACACCCAAAGACCAGGTCCGACACACATAACACTCCCCAAACACACTCCCACCCACCACAATTCTCC
>JANHZT010008296.1:25572-36134 GCA_032468215.1 Stegonotus admiraltiensis | reverse complement strand
AGAAAAATTAATTTCAAAAATTTATAAATACTTATTAGAGTTTGATCTAGCAGAGGAATTGGTGAAAGGACAAATGATAGCATGGGCAAGAAACATTGAACATAATATACAGTTAGAAGAATGGGAGAGGGTATGGGAAACCAATTATACCATGACAAAATCAGTAGTTTATAAGGAGAATCAGTATAAAATGTGGTATAGATGGTATCTGGCCCCTTTGAGATTAGCGAAGATGTATCCAAACTTAAACCGAACTTGTTGGAAATGTAAACAGGCACAGGGTACTTTCTTTCATGTCTGGTGGCTTTGCCCAAAAATTAAGAAATGCTGGGGAAAAATAAAAATTTGGTTAACAGAAATAACAGGAGAAGAAATAGAGTTTAAACCAGAAATTTTTTTATTAGGAAATAATCAAAGGAAATATTTCAAAGGAAGTATTAGGAGGGAAATACAATATTTAATATTACATATAATTACGGCAGCGAGATTGGCATTAGTGCAACATTGGAAAATGGATCAATTGCCAACGGATCAACTAGTAATCCAGAAAATTTACAATTTTGCGGAAATGGACAAATTATCATTCGAGTTAAAAGACAAAGTAGATTCAAAATTCTATATGGTATGGAATAGATGGTGTAATTGGATAAGCCAAAAAAAAGAGAGTAAAGGTAAAAGTTTGTATAAAAATAAAATCAACAAACAGGCACCATCAACAAGACAAATGATATAATGTAATAAGTCTATATCTATATATATTTAGTTTACTTGTTTGGTTTTGTATTGTCTCTTCTATTTTATGGTTTTGTATATAAATGTGTTTTGTACATATTTGATAGGATATTTTATCTTTTTATGTTCAATAAAGTTTGTTTTTAAAATTTAAAAAAAAAAGAAAGACATGAGCAAATGGATAAAAGCCATAATAATGTTGAATAGTAATGTAGCACTGGTTATATTTAGAGCCTGTTGCTTATTTTATACATCAACTTGATTCTATAATAGATTATTAAGCAAATATAGAATTCCTTGAAAATGAGAAAACAGATGGTCCTGGATTATTTAACAATTTGCTGGCCAATTGCATTACCATACTTTTCTTCTTGGCGCAATATGACTGAATGTCAATTTTTGCCTATGAAAGAAATTTCCAATTCTGACTGCCAGTTTCCCACAAGGAATTTCAATCCAGAAAGTGAGTGGAAGTTGGTAGTCAGTCCTGCTCCCACTGATTTATTTATTTTTTGTCCATCCATAGTCATTCTCTTTTTAGGTAAGGAAATATCTCTGAAACTATGACCCAGTGGCTCATGGGTTGTATAGAATTAGAGAGAGAGAGAGACAATCATCCTATGAAATCCTCCGTTTTCTTAACATTGACCACTCCTGCTGAAATGAAATCTTGCAGATTCTCCCATCTCTATAAATTAATACTATGCTAAACACATGTATGTTTATTTATATTTGTGTATGTAAGTGCCAGAAGCCATATATCAACATAAAAATGGAAAGTAAAAGAACAGGGTCAGGAGAAAAATAATAATTAACCACTACTAATTAAAATTAATTTCTAGGCAAACAGCCCTTCTCAAGCCACAACTAATCTTCAAAACTATCTGAGGTTTTGAATCTTTCTTACTTCATTTCCTGCAGTTTCTTTTAATCTCCCCAGTTCCCAGGTAATTAGACCATGCAAATTAGTTTGAGAAAAAACCTTCAACATTCCTGCAGATAAATACAGTACTTGCAGTACTTCAGTAGCATGTCACAAGTGTAACAGATATCTGTAAAACTGTTTTGGTATCTTCTGTGCATAACTTCAGGCACAGGAGGGACTCATATGTCATATGAACAATAGCATGAACTAGACTCTGGCTGCCATTCATTTGATCTTTAACAAATCTATAAGATAAAGATTGAATTAATAAAAAATAAAATTAAGGATAATGTATATGATTAAGAATAGAAAAAAATAGAATTTGAGGGTGAAAGAAGATACTGTTTAGAAAAATAAGACTAGATAAATTAAGATTTGATTAACAAATATAGAAAAAAGAACACTTTGGCAGAAACTGTAACTAAGTAAAATATATTTGGATATGATGAATTATATATGATATGATATGGTCAATACACTATTTCAAAAAATATGTGGGTGTGTATTGTGGGGAACCAATAAAACTTGTAGTTTGGCATGATTCTGTCTATGGGTGAGGAACAATAAAGAAATCTTCTTGGAGGAAAAAAAAAATCTAGAGTGGCAGAAATGTTGTAATCACCTTACCCAATATATGAGGTATCTGTTTTTGTGATCCTGGTAGAAAACTTTCATTTTTCTTAAAACATTACAGGGATAGAAAACATCAAAAGATACTGTACTTCAGCTGTTTTGCAATGCTTTCCAAAATGTTTCTTTGGCTCATTTTGTTACAGAATATATTAATAAAATTATTAACTTGACTTCTATGGTCGCCCACCTCAACTAAGTGACTGGGTAACTTACAATGGTAAAAACAAAAATCCAGTAAAACACATTAAAAAGCAATTTGCACACATATTAAAAAATAATTGAAAAAAATATGTTCAAATGCAGAATATATAGGTTCTGAGTGAGGTTCTGAGATTACATGGAAAGCTATATCACACCAATTGTTTAAGCAATCACAATATTTTACCTCCGTATTTATAAACCTGGCAAACAGAAGTTTCCATAAAGTTTCATTCCAACATTTTACCTAATGTCACATGAAAATCAAATGCAAATCCCACTCTCAAGACTAAGTAGCTCTGACAGTTTGTTGGCAGCATGAAGTTCTGTCAGGCCTGAGGGGAAATAAGGAACAGGTTGTCTTGATGATATAAAAGAACCTGAATCCAAACAGAAGTATTTTCTGTCTCTGATGGCAATGAAATTTATTTAGGCAGCTGAAAGACATCAGGAACTACAATAAAAGAGTCTTCTGTTTCTCTAAATTTTGGAAGATGATGCCCATACCCTGGGACTTTATGAGAATTTTTTGGTGTAACTTATTTTAAGTTTTATGTTATATTATGGAATATAAAGTCTGAAACCTTTCTATCATGTCTTTCTACCAGTCAAGACTATTATGTGATTTGAAAATTAGTAGCAACAGCCACATTGAGCTAACCCAGACTTTTAGAGGAATAAAAGCATATTTCAGAGACAGCAAAACTGAAATTATATTCACCTGTAGTTGTGAATAAAAGATATATTCAACAATTAATGAATGCATTTGCAAGTAGTAGCCACAAAACCTGTGTAACAAACTGGGTGCACATACAAATTCATGCAACTGAATTCAACATTTGCTAAGCAATTATATCCATGTTTAACTCAAGGTCTTAGTATTGTATTTCAAGTGTTCTCTCTTAAAGCCAAAAGTGTAATGTGTAAAACAGAATCATGCTGAAACATGTGCATTGATCATGTTTTATTACATTTGTATTCTGCCTTTTCTGCAAGGAGCTCAAGTTGGATTAGAAAGTGATCTCTTCACTCAATTTTATTCTCACCACAACCTTGTGGATTTCATTAAGCTTAAAGAAGGTGCTTGCTCTAAGGTCAGTTAGCAAACTTCTCTGCTGTGTGGCAATTGAACAGGCAAAATATAGGGATACAATTGCCATAATATACACCACACATACATCATACACTTATACTTTACAACTAAACTAAGATTGTTTTAAAAATGTAAGGAGAAAGCAAGTATGTGATATGCTCATAGACTAGCCTTCAGGATTGTTGATTTATACATTTTTGATCAGAAATTATGTATTGTACTGCATGTTCTAATGTGGGACCCCTGATGCACGATCCATTGCTTATGTAGGATTCTCTGGATCCAGGCTGATTGCTATTCTTCCTACCAATAGGCATTCAAACATATTTTAGTTTCAAATACTTCTAAAGTTTAAGGAGAAATGCCTTAGAATTGTCAATATGTAGATAAATAATACATCATTGATCTCCTTTGCAACTTTAAATCCCATCTTTCTGAAAGACATTTATTTGCATTTTATTTGGTTGAATCCCAAGCAAGTTGTTTTGAGCAACTTGTCAAAAATCTCAATATATTGAGATGTTCTAGGGATTATAGAAAACAACTGAAAAGAACCACCCAGTTTACCTTGAATATATTTTAAAGCAATATATGATGACCCATCCAAAAAAAAAATCCATCTGTGTTCAATGGAAGGACAATGATCCCAGGATTGAAAATAGAGGGGAAAGTAGGCCAGACTGATATATTTTCTTTCATGCTTTTAAATGTAAATGTGGAGTCTTTCTGTAGAAATCAGTCTGCAAAAGTGTAATTTAAATGCAGGCAGGAAAATAGGAAGCATGTAACTCAAGACTCTATTGAAACTATAAATATTGAGGCCTCATAAAATATATAAGTATTTTCAAGGAAGTTTTAGTAGGGGCAGCTTTCTTCACAGGAGGTCTCTTCAGGAGGTCTGATTCATGAGTAGGCGACAGGCTAACCACTAAGAGCCCTAGAGGGAGTGGGAAATAGATCCTTATCAAAGTGTCAAAAGAGCATATATGAGCTTTGTCCCGAAAGCTAAAGATGGCTAAAAGCAGAAAGAACATCAAGATGAATGTTATATTATTCTTGATGCTTTCTGCCATGGCAAGATGAGTAAAGCCATTCATGATAAGTGTTTAGTTCACCCATGGAATCAGTCAGGCTAGATGGAATGAAAGACAAGAGTATTTCAATGCAAACTTTCTGCATTAAAATTAATTAATTAATTACAGTTAGTGTCAGATCCCTAAAAGTGATACTGCCATTCAATCGGAGGAGGAGGGACCCTTGGATTCGATTTATTAGCATTGCCTGTGTCAACAGATATTTTACAACCTATATCCTGGCACCAAAGAGTCCTGAGATCCCCTTTACCCGCAGGAATTTTTATGATAGCCATGTGGGTTGTTTCACTTTAAAGGATAATGGTGGGAATGCATGTTTGTTTGGGTTCTCAGAGTAACTAGTAAAGAAAATATCTTCACACTTATGTATTGGCTAAAATCTGCATTCTGACTTAAAGGGAGGGGTCTCTACCACTTTAATCCTACTGCCTTGCCTAAGGGTATTCAGATCTTGCTTTACCTGGAGGGCTGTCACTTCTGCTTAATAAAAGAAATCCTTTTGAACAACCACGTTTCAAGATTTCTCACTTTCTTAAGTTAGAAGGAGAGGCGATCCTTACAGTTAGACTGTTAGATTACACATTACATGGCTAATTTTACCCCCCAGTTAAATTAAACAAATTTACAAATTGAAGAAAGCGTGTTTTATTAGGAAGGGCCAAAGTAGCATAGATTAGATCTTTTCATCAGGATGGCTTTTAATCAAAATTGGATAGTAGAAGAAAAAAATATCTATTGTCTTCTCTGAAACATGCATTTTTTCCTTTTCCTCCCGAAGGATTTGCTTAATATGGGAGAGTAGTGAAACTGTTTTCTTTCTCAGCATCTAGTAATTATTGTTTTATTGTGAATTTTTGAATGAGAGAAAATCTAGCTTTTCTATATGCAAACAAAGTTGCAATGAATTTCTCCAATCATTCACTTCAGGTAAAATACTATTGGTTCTTTATATAAGATTACAATGGAATTTTTAAAAGAATCTGCACAGCTATATTTGTTTGCTGTGTGTTTCACCAATGAACAACAAAAGAAATATGTGGATCATGCCAATGGACCTGCTGCTTTCAACAGTGACATTTCTAGTCTTGATAGTGATATGTAAAGATCACTTGTCTGACCCACATGATACTTCTGTTCATGATTATTGAAATCATAAACTCTGAGAGACAGATAAAAGTCATATCATAATGGTAAAATATTTATTTGCTGCTATTTACTAAAATTAAGAGCCCACCCCTGCAGAGGGAACTGCCCTGAAAGGGATGTCAAAGGCCTATTTATTTATGGGGGCCCAGTAAGCAAATGGTTTCTTTGTTTAATAAAAATGTGGAGCAAATTATTTGTTTTTCATACCAAGCATTATTTCTGTTTTTAACACCAGGCAAATGCACATCCTTGTCCCCTTGTTCTACATTCCAACCTCTATTTTTAAGTAGGCTTTAATTGGTTTTAAAGAGGATGAAATATAGAGATATAATATAATGCTGCAACAGCTTCAGAATTTGGATTACGCTAACTTAATCTAGAATGGTAGGATGGTGGTGGTTGATTTTTCCACATAAACTATTCCATCCTCTAGTCAGTGAGAGAGGATTTATAAAGCAATCTTCAATACACCTAGCAACAACAAAAACAAAATACCAACGTCAGATGTGAATTCAGTTGTATCTGCAGACACTTACCATACTAGGGGTGTCAAACTTGTGGCCTGCAGGCTGGATGTGTCACGTGTAGGCCACACCCATCCCAGCTCCATGAATGGGAAAATGTCATGAAATGTCACATGACGGCAACATGAGGTGGTGAGTTTGACACCTGTGATATAAATAGATTGGCAAACTGATTATATAGCTCACTATTTTCCTTCATTTCTGATAACACTGAAAGAAACTGAGAGGGAGAATTAACTTCCTAAGGGTTTTACTATGTAAAAAAGATAATGCAATTTTCAAGGGTTTTGGAGCCACATAGACATTTTTTTCCTGTGGGGTGTCCACCATTCTTGCTTATAAAGGAAAAATAACCTTAACCCTGGTAAAATCCCCAAGAAGGTGACCTCTTTTTCTCCCCAACTGATTTTCTAGTGTACAAGGTATTTTAACTCTGTTAAAATTTATTTAAAAGCAGCTCTAAATTATTTTAAACTGTTTCTTTTTTCCTCCGCTTTTTTTGAAACTGTGAATTTTAGTCTGCTTTTTTTAGATCTGATAGTATGTTAACAAAACATTGAAAGTAAAGAAAAACAGATCAAAGCAAAAACAAACATTTGAAAGCAAACTTAAAGAAAAACTACATCCACACAATTTCTATCTGTGCATAAATATATTTTAAATCTTCACTAACAAACAATGATTTTAACCAACAGTAAGCAGGGCTAATGCAATTGAAGAATGGGACCAGGTATGAAGTGGCTAGTGCTTGCTACCTTCTTCTTTTCTAAATATCCTTTTCTCTCAGAGGTCTACTTTCAATGTACTTCTTGACACAATAGGCTGCTGGTGAAGAGACAAATGAAAGCTTTGCCAAAGTGAATATCTCTCTTTTGAAAGTAGACCCATTGATTGAAAGCTGCAGGCATTGCAACCCCAGGGACATGAGAATAGATAGTCAGGACATCAAGGCAGGGCTATTTGGTTATGTGTTATATGAGTTGGTTATCTCAGAAAGTAGATGAAGCAAGAACTTACCTGTTTTTAGTCATTTCTCTAGGTCCCTATGGACATTGCCCTCTTTTATAGTCAGCAAATCTGGTTGCAACATAGGCTGTTCTGCATATCCTAAACCATGTCACCCATTGCTGGTGTCAGATTAATTTGTAAATCCAGTTTACTTTCTTGGAGTGAAAGGGGTACCCTCTCAAACAGTGCATGAGACAGCTGAATGTCTTTAACATAAAAAGCAATCCATAGGATTACATGGCTGATCTTGAAAAAGAGATTGTGAGAGTGTAACATCTAGGCCAACCTCATTGGTATCCTCAATAACATGTTTTTAATGTTACCTCATTAAAATGCATACTACAGAATTACCTAAAATTGATACAAATTCATTCTGACTTTCTTTCTCTTCTGCATACTCACGATCACTTTAGAATTATACCGTTGTGTATTGTTTATTATTTGTGGTTTAGTTGTGTTTTTATTATGTTGTTCCTGTCATTTAGCTTTTGTATGTTGCTTAGAGCCCCTGTGCTGGTTTATAAATAACTAAAGAAGCAAATATTATATAATAGCATTAGCAATAGCAATAGCACTTATATACCACTTCATAGTGCTTTACAGCAGTCTCTAAGCAGTTTACAGAGTCAACATATTGCTCCAACAATCTAGGTCTTCATTTTACTGACCTTGGATAGAAGGCTGAGTCAACTTTGAGCTGATTGGGATCGAACTGTTGGCAGTCAGCAGAGTTAGCCTGCAATACTGCATTCTAACCACTGCACTACTGCAGCTCTAACATTTCTTTATTACTTTATTTTACTGTTATTCTGTGTTGTTATATTTATTCATTCATTCATTCATTCATTCATTCATTCATTCCTATCCATTAGTCCCTCAACCCTAATGGACATTCAAAACAATACAAACATAAAACAACAGCTAAAAACATTAAATCAGATAGGCAGACCAAATTAAAATAATCTAATAACAATAAAATCCACAAAACAAAACAAGGGGCTTAAATAAATAATAACTGGGCCTGGTACCAAAGCCAGGTTTTCAGAGCTCTCTGGAATCCTGGAAGAAATGGTGCCTTACTTAGTGCTGGGGGATGCTGTTCAGATGGTGGGGGATGCAGCAGAGAAACCACACTTCTTCAGTCCTACAAGTTAGCAGTATTTAATGGTAAGGATCTGGAGTGCACACACTCTGACAGAAACAATTAGAGACCCCTCAGATGTCTAGGTCCTATGACAAACACATTTGGATAATAACCAGCACCTTCCAATAGAAAATACTATGTTTAGTGTTGAAGTGTGAAATTTTTGCATAATTTTTTGCATGAATTTCTATATGAGCATACCCTGCCTTCCAGTAAACTGTGCATCTAAACACCAGACAAACTATGTAGCAGAAAACAATACCCTAATCAAAGAACTACCAAGGGGAAAACTGCATCTCCCTCAAAACCGGCAGGAGTTATTCTATACAGAGAACAAATTCCACCCTCAAACACACTGATGATGTTACGTAGTTGGGTAATGAAATATCTTCAAGCAGTCAAACTCACAGAACACCGAGGACTTCATAATCATCACCTTGAATTGCACAAGGAAGCCAGCCACAATTTTATTATATTTTATGCTATATTACATTGTCATGACCCCTGGTTATAAAGCAAAACTTATGTACTTACTAAGTATTTCAGTATCAATGGGACAATGATTCCAACCAGGAGACCAGAGATTTCCACAGGTGCTACTTGAGCTAATGGTTCAAGAGAGGCCCTTTCAGGAGTAGCATTCCAATTATATAGTATTCATTTTGAGTTTGTTTCATTATTTTCTCCATTACAAGTGAAAACAATTCTATTTATTCTGTTCTTTTAATGGAAAGTTTATTAACTGATTTTATTGCACTAATAGCTTTTATGGCTGCGTTGACTGCTGTGATCTGGATAGGGTTGTCTTTCTCACTTTTCTCCTATAATTTATAACTGTTTTCTTCAACTATTATTATCTCTTCTGGATACTTCTGTTGAAAGATTGGAGAGCAATCATAAAATAAAATAGAATAGAATAATAAAATATTGTTGATAAGTAAAAATCTGATTAAAAGTGGAGGATCTTTTTAGCTGAGCCACAGAGATAAACCAGCAATTTAGCTACTTAAAATTACTTTAGCTACTTTACTAGCTACTTAATGTAGCTAGTAAAAAAAAGGTCACCCTACTTTGTGGTTAAATATAATCAGACCAATTAGATCTCCAGTATGGAAATAAAGTGTCTGATGTCCAGTTTGAAAATAAAGTGTCTGATGAAAATAAAGTCTGATGCTTTTGCACCAGGAGAGCATTGGAAAGATTGCAAGATATCACCAGCCTCTTTTTTGACTGGTCAGGAACACCACAGTTGGTTAGTATTGCTGTGGGGGTGGGGGGGAGAGGAGAAAGATGGAGTGGAGAAAGAAAACTCATAACGGTCAAAGCCTGAATCCATGCAAAAACGATATCCCCCATACTTTGCTTCTTTGACCTTTCTGTTCTTCTTCCTTCCAGGAATCCCCTTCTACAAATCTTATCACGTGTCATCTACTTTACTAACATGCATCATCTTTCCCATTATAGAGAAGGGAGGGAAGAGAAGACAAGTTGTGAGAGGCTGTGGCTCTCATTTGACCAACATAAAGAAACACACAGAACAAAGTCATAAATAGGGGAACAAGAAACTGAAGGGGAGGGCTGCCATTCACAACCAAACCAAACATCAAGGTGGTTCATAAGGCAACCCAAAAGCAGGCAAAAAGGAGGTGAGAGGAAACTTACAAAAAATGTAAGACTCTGCTATTTGGGTTCCCTTGCTCAAATAATGCTATTATTGGGATCTTTTCATGGCATTAGCTTTCTAGAAGACTTACATCCAGATATCCATGGCATCCCCACCCACCCTGATGATGTTCTAGAAGCCTCAGTGTATTCTCCCAAGCCATATTTAGATGTTTTTGGATCCTTATACAGTAGGTGACGTTTTTGTTAGACAGAGTAAGTTTATGTGGTGAAAGTTGTTGAGAGTGTGGTTGTGCGACAGCTTCCGTGATACCTGGATGAAGCTGTCTATCTTGACCCGCTCCAGTCTGGCTTCAGGCCTGGGCACAGCACAGAAACGGCATTGGTCGCGTTGGTGGATGATCTCTGGAGGGCTCGGGATAGGGGTTGTTCCTCTATCCTG
>JANHZT010008293.1:0-11543 GCA_032468215.1 Stegonotus admiraltiensis | reverse complement strand
AGCCTGGTGAGATTTGAACTTGCAGTAATTGCAAGCAGCTGATGTTAATAACAGTGTTTTAGTCCACTGTACTACCAAGGCTACTACCAATTTCTGCACAAATATGTCATAAAACAGGATCTGTTCTCTATACAAGCCCTAAAACTAGATAAAGAGAACCTGGTTAAATAAATCAGCCAAAAATATTATAGTTACTCACTGATTTATTGAGGAAAATGATACAAAGCTACATATGTGTATGTGGCAAATGTATGTGAACCTTTATCACTTTATCTGAAAGGAAATTAGAGTCAGGCATTTCTATCAATGGGGTGGCACTCAGGTGAGAGTCTGGGAGGTCTTGATTTATCTAAAGAGATAAGAATTCTGGCTATCTGCTATCAAAGTCTGTTCTACGTAGAATTGTGTCATGGCTTGAACAAGGGAGATTTCTGAGGATCTCCCAAAAACAGTTTTTGATGCTCACCATGCTGGACAAGGTTACAAAACTATTTCAAATTATTTAGTCTCCAGCTGTTAGGCAGATTGTGTACAAATCGATGCCATTCAGTACCAAAATTACTCTACTCACAAATGGTCAACTAACTTTTTGGCTTCTATGAAAATATTCTTGGCAAAAGGCAAAGATTGCTTTCAGCATAAGAACCCTATCTCATCTGTGAAACACAGTGGTAGTCCTGGACATAGGTGGTTTGGCATCCTTGAAGGAACTATGAATTCTGAATTGTAATAGGAAATTTTACAGGAAAATGTCAAGGTATCTGTCCATGAACTGAAGGCCAACAAAAAGTGGATCACACAACAAGACAAGAACTCACAAGTTGTAAAACCAAAGAATGGTTAAAGCAGAAGAAAGTTTAGAATGGCCAAGTCCTTTAGAAATATTGTGGGAGGACATGAAGTGAGCAGTATATATGAGAAAGCCCACCAACATCCCTGAGTAGAAGCTGTTCTGTAAGGAGGAATGAGATAAAATTACTCCAGGCTGATGTGCAAGACTGATCAACAGTTATTGAAAATGTTTAACTGCGGTTATTGCTGCCCAACCAGTTACTGAAAGGAAAGGCTCACCTACTTTTCCACACAAAATACGTAGCGTTGGATCATTTCCTCAATAAGTCAATGAAGAAATATGTTTTTTACTCACTTATTTAATTGGCTTCTCTTTGTCCAGTTTTAGAACTTCTGTAGAAAAGCGATTGTGTTTTAAGGCACAGTTATGTAGAAATATTGAAAACTCAGAAGCACCTCTCTATATTAAATGTAAGACAACAGCATTTAAAACATGCCAGTCCAGACAAGCAAATATAAGACAAGAGCAATCATGTTTAAATACTGTGCCAATCTCATGTTACCTCATAAGCCATGAAAAAGTTTAATCAGAACAGATATTTGCTAGCTATCCATCAAAATGTTGTTTCTTTAATGACGTGACTAACACTTTCCAAAGAGTCATGTTAAGCTTTTAAAGAAAATAGAATGATTAGCTTTATGGAATCATAAAAGCTAATACATTTATTACATAAGCATTCATGGATTAAAGTCCACTTGTAATAATAAATGCATTCTTCTTAAAATGACATGAAATCCTTTATTGTAAAAACAAAGAATGTGAACCTACAGATTTGGAGGTTTGGGGTTTTTTGTTTTGTTTTGTTTTTAAAGACAGTGTGGTGTGAAGTTACTACTAGCCCAACTGTGGGGAATAGTGTTTGGTATTTGTTTAAATCTGACAGCTATATGGTTAGGTCTGGAGAAATTGGATGGAATGAAGGGACAGTGAATAAATATAAGGTAGGAATATGAGATTGTTTTGTCATTCTACTTATGGAAGGCACAGAAGTCTTGTCACAGTCTGTATTGTTACACCAACAAACAGTAATTGGCTTCATTTTTCCTCTTAATTTTGTTCATAAGCAGCTAACCTGCATTCTGTGTGTGTTTTGCCTCCAAACAGAGCAGGGGCGGGTTCCAAATCCCGTCACTACCGGTTCACTCATGTGTGTGCGCTCATACATGCGTAGCACTTCTGTGCATGTGCAGAAGCATTCGGGCAGGTGGGTGGAGCCTCCTGCCGCTGCCACTACTAGTGTGCCCAATCCGGTGTGAACCGGTAGCAACCCACAACTGAATAAGAGTCAATCCAGGAGACTGTTGCTGAGGATCCTAACAACAAATAACAGTTTTCAGTCACAACTGAATAGTCTTTCATTGTACATATCTCAGGACTACATACTGTTACATCATTTGGTGAACTACTGAATTGCAAGGGACAGCTTCACAATACACACATACAAAAAAAATCCTTCATATTGTTACTGTCTTGCATACCACTTTTGTTTTATTCCTGAATTCCTCAGAAACAAGTTGAAGACAATGGTATTCTATTTACCTCTAAGCACTGAGCAAGAGGAAAGAATAATATTCAATCATTGTCTTACCCAAAGTTGCTGAATTTCCTCCACCTATTCCACACAAAAGGGGATATAAAATAAATCACTTGGGAGTTCCATCCACACCCTTATTTCATGTGATACACACATATCTGATGGAAGGGACAGAAGGAGGGGAACAGAAACAGGGAGGTGAAGGAGAGGCACAAAATTGTCAAAGCTATTTTCTTCTTGAAATATTTCCTACAATGGTGGAAGCCAAGAAATGGGGAATTAGATAACCAACAAGTGCTATGGTTTTTCATAGAAATTTTTTTTTTGTTTCAAATAGTTGGCAGCTGGATTAGACATAAATGTATTTGTTCTCAAACACAGATAACAATATGTGATGATAGGTCCAGAAGTACTTTGACCTGGGACTGAGTTCTTATGTAAATTTCCCACTAGATTTTTTCCCCTACTTAGAGAAATTCATGTTGTGCCTAGAAATATCTCCTGGGCTCTGATATATTTTCAGTCATTTTCTCTTGACATTCCACTGATATACATTTCAGCCCTGGTGGCTTATAGTCCTGGATCCTGATTTTCCCCCCAGAATATTATGCATAGTACAATTGGTCTCTTTTCAACTGTTTTAAAAGTTTATTTTTTCTTTCCTTATTTTCTTCACATGTTGTTTATTGGATTAGAAACTTTTTTTTTTGCCTTGATTTATATGCCGCCCTTCTCCGGAGACTCAGGGCGGCTTATAATGCATTAAGCAATAGCCTTCATACTTCAACTAAACTTTCAACTAAGCTATTTTAAATATTATTGCCACTGTTATTAATTTCTATGTTGTTTTCCAATTATTAATCACAAATGCTTTACATTTCTTTAACAGTATGAAATACATTAAAAAAAATAGAATGGTAAAATACAGTGAAGCGTGGAATCAAGACCAAATATGAAAGGAATAACAAAAGAGCTCAGCGATCAGCAGTTCATGAAATTATACTATAGAAGATGCCTAGTGCACCTCCAAAGCCACCAATCTCCATCTTATATTATTTCTCATAAATATTGTAGGGCAGTAATCTGATTGAAAGCCTCTGAAAGATCAAGCAGCAGAATTTTTTAAAAAACTAAAGACTCCTATTTTAAGATGATTCCTAGTGACTGCATGAAAACAATCGTATAGTTTTCTTAATAATAAGAAAGAGAGCCAGTTTGCTTTAGTGGTTAAGGCACCAAACTAGAAATTGGGAGACGGTGATTTCTAGTCCCACCTTGAACACAAAGCAACTGGCTGATCTTGGGCCACTCGTTCACCCACAACCCTAGGAAGAAGCCAATAGTAAAGCATTTCTGAAATCTTGCCACAAATTGGTCCATGCACAAAACCAGTGAGGTGACCTTGGGGCCCATCACTTTCTCTCACTCTTGGAACAAAGCAATGACAAATTACATCCAAAACCTTGCCAAGAAAACTGAAGGGACTTGTCCAGGCAGTGGCCAGGAGTCAACACTGGCTTGAAGGCACACCCTCCCCCACCCCAAAATAAGGAAGAAGTTTAATTTTTTGATTACCTAGTCTAATTCACAGCCATGACATTTCCTGATTTCTCTCACATCCAGGTGTCAGCCAAGTCTGATTCTTCTTACTCTTTGGAGATCAGCCAAAATTGTTAAAAGCTGCCATTTATTATAGAAAATGTTGAATGCCTGAAATCCTACTCACATTTTCTTTGGAGTAACACTTCTCCAACATAATGGGTTGATTTTCATGGAAACTAGCTTGAATATTATTTCTGTTTCAAACACATTGCCTGTTAATAGAACATGCTCGTTCATGGTTACTTAATTGATTTAATTCAGGGGCTTGAATCAGAGGTGGGTTTCAGCAGATTCTGACCAGTTCTGGAGAACCGATAGCGGAAATTTTGAGTAGTTTGGAGAACTGGTAGTAAAAATTCTGACTGGCCCCACCCCCATCTATTCTTTGCCTCCCAGGTCCTAGCTGATCAGGAGGAAATGGAGATTTTGCAGTACCCTTCACCTGGAGTGGGGTGGGAATGGAGATTTTACAGTATCTTTCCCCTGCCATGCCCACCAAGCCATGCCCACCAAGCCATGCTCACCAAGCCATGCAATGCCCACCAAGCCACACCCACAGAACCGGTAGTAAAAAAATTTGAAACCCACCACTGATTTGAATGACATACTGAACTATGGATTATCCACATAAGGGTAGGTGTGAAGGATACGCTAGTTTAATTTCGATTTGTGAGAACTTCGCCATTAGAATGTTTTAGACAAGCCTTATCCATTTCTCCCTTCACAATATGGTATAATTTAGAGACCCACTCATTGAGCAATCGTCTTCAACCTGGATTCCAACAGATATGGTATTTTAGATATGGCCATTCACAATTTTCAGATACTGTATGGCCATGCAGATTAGAAACTTTGGAAATTGTGGCCCCAGGTCTTATAGAAGGCACAAGGGTGAGGCAAATTGCTAAAGAAATACTGCATAAAATAGCTGAGAGAACATTTTATTTTCATGTATAAAGAATTATTATATATGAAATTTCATTCCAAAACGTTTTCTGTCAGACTACCTTAGCTCAACTTTAAATAGATCTGGCTTCAATAGATTGTGAGGAAGAAATGACATATCTGAATCAACCCATGTGATTCTGTAGGAATCAAGTTTCTGTAGGTTGCTCTTTTCAGCCAACCCAGTTATTCATTCTGCCTACAAATCTAAGTTGACAGGTATTGATCTTCTTGAGCCCCGAATGACATTTATTATGAAATTTACAAGCAGCACAATACATTTAGATTGGCATTTGTGTACTTTTGCTTCAGTTTTGCTTTTAAGCCTTTTGGATTTGCTTGATTCTATGAAACTACTTTAAAGATGACAGGGCAAGCAGAGAAAAAAACATAATAATCATTCTTATTCTCCAAACTACATTTTAAAAAGCTTATTTAAGACATTTAAATGGGGGAGGGAACTTTTATAAAAGTTTAGGCCTTTATTATATTACTGTTCTTGAGAAATCCCCTATGGATTAAAATAAAAGTAGAAGCATAAAAAGTAAATGCTTTTGGAACTTGGGTTAGTAAAAATAAAATACACAGCAAGAGCATTTGAGCCTGAATATTAACCAAATAGGCCTACTAAAAAGTAAGTTGGATTGAGTTTGGTAGGACTTATCTTTAGCAAGAGGATATTCAAATTGCAAATTAAAAATAACTCAATTAATACCTTGCTCTTAGGATTTGAGAAACTTATTTTTTAGACTTAGGTTTTTCTTAACAAAGATTTTTGTACACTACCAAAAAAATTTAAAGAGGTAGTTTAATCGAAACTTCTAATATTTTTTCAAGAATTAATAATTGATGCTTACCTTTGATCCTATCATGTAAAAAAGTATTACATTCCTAAAAATGTTTATGTGGTTTTGAAAGATGTTGAACTTGGTTGAATAAAGAAATGTTTGATAGGGTTGGACTTTCCAACCCAGGCAAATATGGTTAGATGTATATATGTGTTTATATATCTCTGTCTGTCTGTCTGTCTGTCTGTCTGTCTGCCTCTCTCTCTCTCTCTCTCTCTCTCTCTCTCTCTCACTCACACACACAGACCTTTAGTAAGGATTACTTAACCCTTGTAATTAGCTCATAATTTGTTTTTTTTCTTTTGTTTCCACCCCATTTGTTATTTTGCCATTTCTACTATGGTTTGTTTGTTTGTTTGTTTGTGCAGGATGGGTGATACTTGTTTTATTGTCTCTTTTATCTTTTAAATCATTTGTAAGCTGCCCAGAGTTGCTAGGAGTTGGGTAGAATATGTACATTTTTGGAGAAGTAGCAAGGCCTGAAGGAGAAACAAGGGAGGATCTGTAAAGTCAAGGCCAAAGTGGTCCTCGTGGTGATAGGAACACTCAGGCTGTGATTCCTAACATGAGAGAATGGCTCCAACAGATTCCAGGAACAGCAAAACTTTCTGTTTAGAAGAGTGCAATGCTAGCAACAACTAAAATACTGCACAAAAGTGTCAAACATCCAGGTGTTTGGTAGAGGACCCAAGATTGACACAGATCACCCATAAGGGTGAGAAGGGAATTTTAAAAAACCATATACATATAATTATGGTTTTTACTTTGATCTACATTAACAAAGAGATAGAACTAAAACAATTGTATTCACTGTAGCCTTCACTTCCAGAGGGATGCTGTTTGCAGTTGGGCAAATTCATCCTTTCTGAGAGTTTAAATTTTAATTAAGAAAACCTGTTATACAATCTTTGCTAGAACCATAGGTTAGGATAAAATTCTTCAGACATTCTTTTATGACCTGAGGATTCATCTCCAGGAACAAAATAGTACATGCTGCAGACAGAATATTGTTGGTTTTGTTGTTATTTCATACTTTTCAGATTTAGCCATGTCAGCCGTATTGTCTGAACTTTGTGTCAACAAAGTTCATATTGTCTGAACTTTGTGTCAAGTTACGAAGTTCGGACAACTTCGTAACTTGACACTTTGGTTCAAATTGACTTCATTCATTTTTTCTTCCATTTATTCTTTATCATAAAATTACTTTTCCTTCCAGCAAATAATTGGTGCAAGATATGATCTTGGATGATGATTTCAAGCATTTTACCAAGACTTTAAAACTTTAAATGAACAGTTAAGCCGTTAATGGCAAACATGCATTTACCTGCTGTACTAAGATATACGAAACATTGAAATGCTGAGTATAGAAAAAGGAGTTCTTTTTGTTTTTTAAATAGGATTAATTATATAAAGGACAACTTAAAGAAAACTACTGGTCAGGACGGAAAGAGAATAAACCCCAAAGTCATTGTATTAACTATAATCAAATTCAAATAATCACTATATTTATTATCTGTTTGTTTAATAAATAGATCCATAGAATGTCTGATGTCTACAGATGCTGGGTTGTTTGCATAATAAAAATAAGTTAGCATAATAAAAATAGATTTATGTGGGATTCCAGCCATGCAAGGTTTTGCTCCTTTTCAACATTGAGGGCAAGCTTGTCTCTCCCTGTTCTCCAAACCCAGGAAGAGCCTCCAGAATTGACATACATAGAAGCATGGTTATACAACAGTGTTCTTTTTTATACATAAAAAGAGAGGAAGTATCTTCTATATAACTATGAGCCAACCAATATTTTTAAAAGCACTATACATGATCAGCACATTCTTGTATTTCATATTAGTATGCACTGATTTTGATAAACGTCAAAATGTTCAAGGGCAGTTGTAGCCATATAGAAATCAAGTGAATGATGACCATACTTAAGGGGGGAAATGTGTGATTTTCTCCATTTTAAATATGTTGTTAGCTGTCCAGATTCACATCTGTAATAGGTACGGCAATATAAATAAAATAAATAAAATAACAGAATAATAATAGAGTTGGAACAGACCTTGGAGGTCTTCTAGTCCAACTGCCAGCTCAAGAAGGCAACCAGATATCATTCCAGACAAGTGGCTGTCCAATCTCTTGTAGAAAACCTCCAGTGATGAAACCTCTACAACTTCTGAAGGCACTGGTTAATGTTCTCAGTGTTAGTTCTAGGTTGCATTTTCATTGTAAATGCAAATGTATTTTTACTGTGCCAAATGTGCTAGCATGTATTAGAACTATCTGTAACTCTGTTTATCCTTGAGCATAAACATTAGCATCAGCACAAAATTAATCTAAAGCTAGAGAAATTTATGGAGATGCTACTTACTAGCTCCATTTAAATAAATACAAAGAGGGTATATATATATATTTTAATAAAGAGGATATAATTATGTTTATTTCATATGTAGATTGCCCTTAAGATGACGTCCTGGTAAAATGCATTAGGGAAATTCAAACAAAAAGCAGGTAGAGCAGATACAGTAATAGTATGTTAGGATAAATTATATAAAGTACTGTGATTCTCAGATATATTTGATGTTACAAAGGTCCTGGGCTGATGCAGAACTAAAGATGTAAATGAGATTCTGCCACATATAAATCAAGCACTGTGCCAGCTTACAACGGAAAACGGCATCTAAGTTAAACAAATATTCTCTCACATGATCCTTTTTAAATATCAAGCATAGTGTTTCTTCAGAAAGCACAGCCTGTTATGACCACCCTTTTGTATTCCTGGAAAAGGCACATCCTGCTCACGTTGTAGTAATCCTAACTGCAAAAGTGTTCTTTGTTGTTCCCTCTCAGAAAAGTAATAATGGTGGATGTCACTTGCTGGCTCTCATCCCAAACCTGAGAAATTCATAGGAATTGAAACAAGAGCCAAGTCTACGTCTGTGGTTTTTGTCAAAGAACCATTGGTTCAACTACTTGATGGTATACCTAGATTAAACAGCCAATAAGAGTAAGCAACACTTAAGACAAACTTTGCATTCAACGTGTCATTAGAACCACTGAAAAAAGGGGGTGCTAGACAATCCCATGTTCTGTTCAAGAAACAGGGGAAATTTGGGGTGAGTTTGTTACAGTTATAAAAACGGTGCTTTGCAGCAATGCTTATGCCCATGCTCCTTTGATGCTTACTTTATGGAAAATCTCATAACATAGATATTTAGCCCATTTTAAAGAACTACCCTTGCGGAAAGCCCAGTGTCTATTTCACACTGCTTTTATCTGACATATTCAAGGTTGCCTGATTTTGTGCTATCATTTGTTGTATCCATCCTACTTATGGTTAAAGTTTAGAACAAATTGTGGTGATTGCCACTGCTATCTTTGTTAGTTACTATAATGTGTTTTCTGTAATTTTATTGCATTGTGTGTCTTTTCTTTAAAAAAGTTTTATTAATAATAATGACAAGTTTATGTATTTTATTGTTTTCCTATCTGGTCTAAAGGCTGTAATAAAAGTTTGATGATTGATGATGATGATGATGAAATTGCTTCAAGGAAACAAGGTGTATATCTACCCATTTCCTAAGTATCAGACATGCTTCTTGGAACTGTTGAAGGTACTGTGTTGTAGATTGGAGATAGATGATGCCGTATCCTTCCCGCTCTGTTGAGAGAGGGCTGTTCGGTTTTGACATGGATGGCCTCTTTAACCTCTTTTTCAAACCAGTGATCCTCTCTGTCCAAAATATGGACTTTGTTGTCTTCAAAAGAGTGGCCTGTGTCTTTTAAAGGCATCAGATGCTAAGGTGTTGAATGATAATGTGTACAACATTAATGAAAGTTGATACTGATCTTTAGCTGACTCTTGGTTCTGAAGACTAGTTACTGGAATGTTTCTCCATTAGCTTGCCCATGGAACTTCTCTAACTTGCTAAATTCTACATGTTGCTCCTTGGATATAATTTCTGATTACAGTTTGGACTCACCTTGTTTCAGCTTTTCATTCTATACTGATGTAGTTTTGTATTCTGTGCCCTGATACAAACAGGTAGTTCTGATTGTGGCGAAGTTCTCCATAAGCAGGATAGCATTTGGCCAATAGGAGATTCCAGACATATATATGGCGTAGCCTTCTAAAATACGTGCTTCTCCTAAAGCCCTTGTTCCTCTAGTGATACTTTTATCAAAGATAGAAAGAACTGATCTGCCAGAGTAATCAACTGGTGTTAAGATTCCAACAGTACTTGATTTTTGCGTGTAATGCCTATCATCAGAGTGGCTTTTTAGGTGTGCTAGCAAAAGATAGCACCAGATTCATTTGCATATGGTTTAAATGACATTTAAATCACTTCAATCATTTTTGGGTGCATTTTATAATTATTAGAGAAGGTTCTCCCAAAGTAGAAATTGTTATTATCACCATTTATACAGCCACATTATTTGAGTTCCTGAAGACATTGTCAGATATTCTCAAGACTCACAACTATTCAGCACATGGCCCATTGCCATCAGATTTAATGTAAATTTTGGTGCAGAATAAAATAATTCTATTTTGCTAGAATTGTGCAGCCGATTAAACAATTTATATGTCCTTGGTCCTTTCTATTTATAGCCCTTGTACTTAAAATGTTGATTTGGTAAAATGAAATATATGTATCTGATTTCAGATTGGACTCAAATGTATGGACTTAGATGATTGCAATAGCTCTTAGACATTTGTTAAGTATTATCTGGACCATTTTCATAGATCTCCATGTTCTGAATCTTTTACGTGTAACACAGGGATATTGGTTACATTATTCAGCTTTTAATCCAGTAGTCTAAATGATATAAAAGTTGCGGTCTGTAATTTAAAATCCTGTGTGTACAGTGGCAGCTGCAGACAATTTTACAATCCTCAGCGATCTTATTAAAGCAATGGACAGCGCTGTCAGTTTTGACAATTCTTATCACCTTAATGAAAAATAGAAATGGGAGAGTTAAATGTTAGTTTTATTTTTCCAGCAGAATTACTTAATACTTGCCATTTTTTAGCTGCTGATTTGTAGTCTGAAGACAAGTTTTTAGGAACAGAAAGAAATGAAGTTTACGGAAGGATTATTCTTAGTAATACATTTCTAAAACAAGTATCAGCCAGTGAATTGCTACTATGCAAGATAGCTTTTAGACACCATGGGAAAGTATTTGTGAAAACATTATTTTAGAAGCAAAGAGCTATAGGCATCGTTTATAAAGACAAACCCCGCCAG
Organism: Stegonotus admiraltiensis; assembly: GCA_032468215.1. NCBI lineage: Eukaryota > Metazoa > Chordata > Lepidosauria > Squamata > Colubridae > Stegonotus > Stegonotus admiraltiensis. Next base: position 518 of record JANHZT010008293.1, on the reverse strand, counting down.
GGCTTTGACAGGTATTTTAGGCAGCCAGTTTGACCAGGCAGTGCAAAGGAAAATGTGAGTTTATATATCTAAATAAATATTAAAATTATGGTATATAAGCACCTAATGAAGAATTTAAATTCTGCTGATTCTGTTGATTTAATAAATGTTGGTTTACATAATTGTAGTTTATGAATGAACATTTCTTTCAAATGTAGATTTTTTTTAATGTAGATTAATTTATTTAGTTCAGCTGAACTCTGGACGTAAAGTTGTACTACTTCAATTCTGTTCCAACCAGAAATGTAATTTTTAGCTTAGTTTTAGTTTAGGATTGTAGCTGATGCAATTCATTCAATAAAGTTTATGATATTATTTTTGATAAAATGGTAAAAATATGGGCTATAAGATAGAACTATTAGGGGAATTCATTATTGGCTAAATTATTGTATCCAGAGAATACTAAAACATGGGTCAGCTTGGAATGCCACCTTGAATGCAGTGCTGTCCCTGTGCTTTATGTGTTGTTCCTATATTAT